>PQMF01000035.1:0-142979 GCA_003004485.1 Aspergillaceae sp. MA 6039 | reverse complement strand
TTTTTTTTTTTTTTTTTTTGTTTGGCAGACCCATCTTCGTGCTGCACCTCAACTCCTCAACCGTTGGATAGCGCGTGCTCTCTTGAGAAGCCCTCATCCAACCATTTTGCCAAATCTCTTGAAGGCCTCGAATGCAACACGTGCTGATATGGTATTTCAATATCAGACCTCGAATCAGGCCCTGGTGGCTCCGACAAAGGTCGGCCAGTCGGCCAACGGCAAGGGTCAGGATTTCAAGCCGCGTCTTCTTCTGATGGGGCTTAGAAGGTAACGCGGTAGAAGTTATTCCCGAAAACTCGACTTGATGTATTGATCGTTTATAGGAGTGGAAAGTCTTCGATTGCGAGCGTTGTCTTTCACAAAATGCCCCCCAATGAGACCTTATTCCTTGAGTCGACTACTCGGATTCAGAAAGATTCAATTCAGTGAGTAATATCTCTTCTTTAGTACTGTCTGAAAACGATCTCATGGTCTCATTTCTTAGCTCTTTTATGGACTTCCAGGTCTGGGACTTTCCCGGTCAGCTAGAATATTTTGAACCCTCTTTCGACCTTGAGGATATCTTTGGAAGTCTAGGGGCTCTGGTGTGGGTTATTGATGCACAGGATGATTATCTGGACTCGGTTGCCCGCCTTAACCGCACAATCCTGACGGTCCAGCAATACTATCCCAACATTAACATTGAGGTTTTCATCCACAAGGTGGACGGATTGTCTGACGAGTATCGCACCGATACTTTCCAAGACATTGTTCAGCATATATCAGATGAGCTCAGCGATGCTGGTTATGAAAATGCTCCAGTTCACTACTACCTCACATCTATCTACGACTATTCGGTGTTCGAGGCATTTAGTAAGGTTATTCAGAAGCTAATTCCCAACCTGTCCACTCTCGAAAATTTGATCAACACACTTGGCGACAACTGCGGGTTCGAGAAGACCTACCTTTTTGACGTGCTCAGCAAGATCTACATTGCATCGGATACTCGTCCTGTGGATATGGCTTGTTACGAAATGTGCTCAGATTATATTGACGTGATTGTGGATGTTTCTGAGCTATACTCGTGGGATCATCCGGACCGCAAGCCCAAAGGTGATCAAATCCAGGAGGCAGAAAGCCACGTTGTTTTACACGACGAGACCATGATCCATCTGATGGAAATGAATAAGTACGTTGCTCACTTCATTCATGTCCAGTTTAAGTGCCAATTCTCACATTTTCTAGGTATTTGTGCCTCGTTTCCGTCCTTCGTCATCCTGAAGCGAAAGAGAAGAAAGGCTTGATTGATATGAACTGTCGCACATTCCAGGAAGCTCTACAAGATGTCTTCGGCCGTGGATGGGATCAAGGTCAGCAGGATAAAGACCAGGAGAACGAAGAGAATCAAACCGGTGGCCAGGCTTCACAGGAGCAGTAGGCACAGAGCATTCTTTTGCAGAGACGAGAAAAAAATGTCTATAAAAATATCTGGGGATAATGTCTGGTTTTTCTAGTTGTTGCGTCAAGGGTCTGCTTATTATTCTCTATTACATACCCAAGTCGCTTGCTCATAGTGTTAATCGAATTGGATCATGACCAAAAGAAGGCATTAATGGACATAATTCAGGCATAAATATTGACCCACTATTTTTTTTTCTTTTTCTCTCTTTTCTTTCTTTTCTCTCCTTGAAATTTTCTTCTTCTCTCTCAACCACTCTTGAACATACAAAACAACGACAGCTCGGGATCAAAATGAATTCACCGTTGAATGCTCTATTTTTCTACTCGATATCAATTCACTTATAATATAATGGTGAGTCCCAATACCCTCAACCACCTCCTAAATTTCCAATCCATGATCCAACACCTTTACACCCCAATCTCTATGATGAAAACTTTTTCCACATTCGCAGTTTCCACGCTAGCCATCGCTTTGAACCCATTCAAGATGGTGCTGAGCGCAATGTACTTCCTTGGATGTCTGACGAGATTTTTTCCGCCCACCTATCTTGATTGATTCGGTTTTGCTTGGATTGAGCCAATTGTGCTAACATTGTTCAAGTTCTGTAGGGTCTGGCGTATCAATGTCGTCAGATGATTGCTCGTTGCTCGTTTCGCCTGGTCGTCTCGGGGTATGCTGGGTTGGTTACGGTTGCAGCTATATCTCTCGATGTATCTCGATGCCCGATGCACGTAATAATGAATGGGGTGAAGCTGTTGGCGTATAGCAAGGCGCCAATGTTGGATGCTCTGGGATATTGTCAAGGAATATACGGAGTACTCCGTGTATAGTAGCTACTGCGTTTGGTACCAGATAGTTAGAATTGAAAGCGCATGTTTTCGCAAAGGGCATTGTAACCGTTTCTTAACATAACCGATCCGGCATACCATCGTAAAAAAATTGGATTAATCTAAAACAGCCTGTTGTTGTTGTCGTATGGCCAAAGCGGCGGAAACCTCGGAGCTCCTTCGATTTCTCAGACAAACAAACAAACAATGACAACTATCTCATTGAATCACAAAGACATCTAAGAGAATATGTCAGACCTTCGCCAAAGACGAGTCCCTTCAGCGGAAATCGACGAGCAGCAGCAGGAGTCGCCAGCTACTGGCAGCAAAGAAAAAAAGCAGAGAAAGAAGGGAAGCAATAACAATGGCAGCGCCGGAATCAGTCTTCTGGACATCATTCGCGTGCTGGTCACGCTAGTGGTAGCTTCCTGTGGATTGTCGTATTATATGACTTCGTCTGAGTCGTTGCTCTGGGGTTATCGGCCGTGGTTTACGAGGTGGCCGTTGGTGGTGCGGTATATCGTGAGTTCCTTTGACCCCTTCTTACCCATCCTTGATATAATACAGCCATCTAACAATTACCCGGATGGATATAGAAAGGGCCTGTCCACTTGAAACCCTCGCAACTCACCCTCTACAACGGCACTGACGCGTCTCTCCCCATCTACCTGTCCGTTAACGGCACCATCTTCGACGTGTCCGCAAATCGCATGATGTATGGTCCCGGCGGCAACTACAACTTTTTCACCGGCCGCGACGCCACTCGTGCGTTCGTGACGGGGTGTTTCCAGGAGGATCTCACGCACGACCTGACCGGCGTCGAGGAGATGTTTATCCCCGTCGACGATGAAGATGATGTGGAGGGGTTGAGCTCCGGGGAGAGGAAGGTTCGGCGCGAGCGGGATGTTAGGACAGCTAAGGGGAAGGTCAGGAGGACGGTACAGCATTGGGAGCGTTTCTTCCGGAATAATAAGAAGTATTTTGAGGTTGGAAGAGTTGTTGGGTTGGAGAACGTTCCCAAGGTGAAGAGGGAGCTTTGTCAAGCTGCGGAAGAGCAAAGGCCGAGGAGGAAAGAGAGCTGATAAATGAGACGTGCATGCTGGGGAGTCGAAGTCTTGACGTCTCTCTATCGCATGGCATTTATGCATGCGCAAAATTGGAACAGTTTTTTTTTATCAATTCGTTCAGTCCATTCTAATTGACACGGCCAATAGCGCGACTAGTCATTTACTCTCGAAAATCGTCGAACCTCAATACATCACTCGCCTAACCAAAACCCCCAAAGAAAACTTTTTTTGTCAAATAGTGATATCATTCGTAGGAAATATTTTAGGAACAGGAGGAAAACCGCGAGAAAAGATCATAGGTTGAGAAGCATTTACTCGGCGGCGACGGCGCGGGCTAGAACAGAGTTAGAATCTTAATGATACCGCGATCCGCATCAGGCGTTGAAAAAAGGGGAGACGTACTGTAGATGTTGAGGTTGTGGTGGCCGACAACCTTCTTGATCTGTCCCCTCTCCTCAAGATCAGCCAGAGCCTGGCGGGCCAAGCTACCGTTGATCTTTAGACGGTCGACAAGGGTGGAGACGGTGATAAGACGGTAGGACTGGACATCCTTGTTGAGCTTATCGGCGGTGGCCTTCTCAAGGACGACGGCGTGCTGGGCCTTGTCCTTAACTGTTGTGGGTGTCAGCACCTCTGTTCATTCTGAAGCCAAATCCTCCTAATAGAGGGTTCCCGTCATCGTCGTCGCCCATATAATATCCAACGTTATTGCAATCACTCTTCTCATTTCTTCTTTTTCTTCTTCTCTTTCTTTTTTCTTCCTTGACAAAAGACCACTGCAACGTCGACGACCGGGTATCTGGGAACGGGATGGGGGAGGTGACGGGAGTTCGTACCCTTGCCCTTGGACCACTTCTTCTTCTGGGGGGCCTGCTCAACAGATTAATATCATCTCCATCCCTCCTTCTATCCTTTGAATAGACGTGTTGGGCACATACCATTTTGTCTCTGTCTGATCTGGTTGTTCAACGAAAGAGAGCAAGCAGCAACACAAAGCAACGGCCGGAAGTTTCAAGGCCAAGTGCGAAATTCGAGTGGGGAATGACTAAGCTACTGGTCAGCAAACCCTAAGCCCTCGTTGGTGGTCGCGGCTCGGTTAGAGAATACGGTGAGCTTCTTATGCCAGTTACGCAAGCCTGTGTTTATGCCTGAGGCAATAAGGTTATATGTATATCAGGTATTTCTCCGTTACCGTTGGGTCGCAATGACGTCAAGCTGGGTCTTTGCTCCTTATCACCTAGGTCAGAAGCTCCGAAACATCTGCTTCCAACACCCTACTGATAATGTCGTTTCATGAGATGTATCATAGAATCAATATTCCTCGAGTACCAGCGGCATTGACCGCTGCATTTTGCTACATCGGTGCTGCCACTACTTGTCTTTGGACTCTGCAGTTAGCCCGGAACCTGTTTGCCTATTTCCGACCGAGCACCCTTCCTCACTACAAGCCTGCCGGTAAAGACACATGGGCACTTGTAACCGGCGCCAGTGATGGCATCGGGTTTGGATTTGCGCAGGAACTCAGCAAGCGCGGATTCAACGTCTTCCTGCACGGCCGCAACAGCGAGAAGCTGACCCGGAAGCAGCAAGAGCTCCAGGCAGAATTCCCCACCACCAAATATCGGATCATCGTTTCCAACGCAAGGAATGTCTCCGACAACATCGACTCGATCGCTACTGTCATCGGCGATGCGCATCTCACCGTCCTGATCAACAACGTGGGAGGGGAGCCTAATGCGTTTCGAGGCCTGGCGGAATTGACGTACCATCATGCTCAAGATACCATCAGCACCAATATCACTTTCATGACGCAGGTGACACGGGCACTGCTCCCTGTTTTGGAAAAGAATGGCCCAAGCCTGATCATGAACATCTCTTCTATCGCTGCTTACGGCATTCCCTACCTCCCAGTGTATAGCGGATCGAAAGGCTTTGTCGACTCTTTCAGCTACTCCCTTCGCGCGGAGATGAAGGCGGATAAGAAGGACATTGAAGTACTTTGTGTGCGTGTGGGCAATGTACAGAGCCAGGGCAATGACGTCGAGGTGAACCTATCTACACCCGATTCGCGAACAATGGCTGCCGCGGCATTGAATCGCGTTGGCTCCGGCGCTTTGGTTGTTGGATACTGGGGGCATGCGATTCCGGACCTGAGCATCAGTCTGCTTCCTAGGGGCATCATGACCGGGATACTGGTCAAGACCATGCGGGCCTTGAGGCAGAAAGACGATGCGAAACGGGCAAAGCAGACGTAATTGTGAGCAGCGTCCGGTTATATATCATGGCGCTCAGCCGCCATGCATATGATATTGGTATGTCCGAGGTGTTTGGTCTACAACATACCTTGCACGTGTACCCCTCTGTACTCGAGTATAGTTTATATGCCAAGCTCTTAGACCTATACAGAGTACTGCCAAGTTACTAGATATCCTTCTCACCTCTTGACTGTTCCTTTCTCTCTTCTGTTTTGTATACTCCGTAGACAGGTGACTACAGACCGCCCGCTGATTGGCCCGCCGTTCCTCCCACCGCCTCCAGGCGTTTCTGCCGTTAATTAAATCTCCCAGCGATTTCATGACAACAACTTGCGACTTGCGCAGGAACAGACTGACGGTGTCTCTTGATTGCTTTGCTTGAGAGTAATCTGTCCGCAATGACATCTCTGGTTCCTCGGGAGCCGTATTCGAAGGAGGAGCTTGAGCGGCTCTATCCGAAGGACTTGAAGCTCCAATTAGTCCAAGTGGTATGTTGAAGCCGGGTCCTGGAATTGAATCGTTTTGGGCTAATAAAATGATTTGTGTATAGTTTCTTCGTCATGGTGCGGATATCAAGATTCAGTTGTGGTAGAGAGACGATTGATGGATTTTAGGTGAACGGACGCCTGTCTCGGCACGATTCCAGAATGTATGGACATTTCTGCCCATCACTGATCGTTCCAAGTTAACATCCTTTAGGCAGGCCTTGCAGCGTGTAATAACCCCCTTTCGGATACCAAATCATCTTCGCTATTGCTTTAACTGACCTGTCGCAAGTTTGGCCATACTGCAATGTCGCGCGCCGAATGACCCAGATGGCAGCCAGCAACCAGGACCTTACAAGATGGGATGGCTTTGACTGGAGAAGGAAGACAGAAACCTTCGGTGGCAGGGATGAGTCAGTTGTTGCAACGGGTGCAGCAGGGGAAATTGAGGGTATCTGGCAAGTATTCTGCCTTGTTTAGTAAACCCAACCGAACTTGACTGACTGTGTTCCAAAAGCCAACCCGGGGAACTGACGGACAGAGGACGAGAGACAACTTTC
The DNA here is from genome assembly GCA_003004485.1 of Aspergillaceae sp. MA 6039. Taxonomy (NCBI): domain Eukaryota; kingdom Fungi; phylum Ascomycota; class Eurotiomycetes; order Eurotiales; family Aspergillaceae; species Aspergillaceae sp. MA 6039. Next base: position 136,344 of record PQMF01000035.1, on the reverse strand, counting down.
GCGCTTGGCCAACGGCTGCGCCGCCTTTACGTGGATGAGCTAGGATTTATGCCGCCGGTTAAGTCCGACGCAGAAGATATGTACCTGCGGACCACGCCTCTTCCTCGAGCGCTCGAATCTCTGCAACAAGCCTTCTTGGGAATGTACCCTCGTAACGCACGTACCCTCGACTTTCCAGCCCCAGTGATTGTTGCACGGTCTATATCGGAGGAGACGTTGCTTCCTAATGAAGGCAATTGTCGGCGGTTCAGACAATTGGCCCGACTTTTTGCGGAGCGAGCAGCGGTGAAATGTACGCTCACTCTTCAATGCAATATGATCGGAGATTAATATTAGGCAGGGAACGACTCTGAGGAAATGAGCTATCTCAACAATCTCTGGGAGAAGTGGATGCCCCAGAACTCTCCCCGTGTGGCCGTGGACGCCCACCCACGTCTCTCGGGAATAATGGACACCATCAACGCAACAGACGCCCACGGACCGACGACAAAACTTCCGGCCGAATTCTACGACAAAAAGGCTCGCATTCTGATCGACCAGATCTCCAGCGATGAATGGTACTCGGGATACCAGGAGAGCCACGAGTACCGACGACTGGGTATCGGCGGTCTCATGGGCGATGTGGTGGATCGCATGGTAAACACGGCTGTGGGCGGGGGCTGGCGCAGCGAGACATCAGCGTCGGGCTCATCGTCGGACCCTGAAAAGGGCAAAGCGATCAAATTCGCCCTCAGTGGATGCCACGATACCACCATCGCTGCTATCCTGGGTAGTCTGCACGTCTGGGACGGCAAATGGCCTCCCTTTACCTCCTCCGTGGCCATCGAACTCTTCAGCAAAGCCGACCAGGACCCTTCTTCCACCACTACCACCGCCAGCGGACCCTCCGCAACCCCCGCCAGCAACCTTTCGCGCACCGAGCTAACCGCCTTCCCTCCGACACTCCGCAAACCACTGCAAGAATCGTATTACGTCCGCGTACGATTCAACGACCGCCCCATGCGCATACCCGGCTGTGCCGTGAAACCCGAGAACCACCTCCCCGGCGACGAAACGTTCTGCACGCTGCACGCGTTCAAGGAGATGGTGGACCGTTTCACGCCGAAAAATTGGACGGCGGAGTGTACGGAGAATCTGGGACAGGGGTTGTTTGGGGTTGATGGAAAGGAGAAGATTGAACAAGTTGGTTGAATTATTTAGGGCTAAGTGTGTGTGTATATAGAGGTATAGTGATAGATAAAAATACTCTCTTATCATACGACTGCAATTCCATGAGCATATGAAATGGAACAGTCTATAATGAGGTGACTGGTATAATACAGAGGTAGCTTACCAAAAAGCAGTAAGCATAACTTTTAATAAACATCTACCCTCTATCCATATCTATGGCCCAAATTCCAACCCTACCTCTCTCCCTCAGACTCAGGCTCACTAGTACTCCACCCACTCTCACTTTCGCTAGCACTCCAGGCCGACCTCCCATTAACTTCTTCCTTCTCAGCAGCAGCAGCAACAGGGGCGGTATGTTTCTTCCCCCTCCCCTTCTTCTCCGCATGCTCGGCCTCGATCTTCTGCCGCTCGCGCCGCGCCTCGTTAGCTCCCTCTGCCGACACACGCTCTAGCATATCGAAGAGCTTTTCCAGTGCGGGTGTATATTCCTGGGCGATGGGCACGTCGCCGACGCGGATGCGCATGTAATCAAACACCGCAGTGGTGGGGACGGAGGGGCGAGAGCCTCTGCGGCCGGCCAAGCGAAGTTTGATTTGGTCTTTAAAGGAGATGGCGGTGGAGATGTCGGCGTCGGGGTCGGTGTTATCTTGGAGCCCTTCAGGTTCTTCGGTAGGTCCGTCGTTGTTGTTGTTGTCCTGGGTTTCAGAGGTAGACACGGGGACTGCATCGTCACTCTCGCGGACTTTCCCGGTGTGTTGGTCCACGTACGCGACCTTCTGGTAGCGCTGACTGAAGTGCGTGAGGAGGATGGTGCGCGCGCCCATCTGGCGGCCGACTTCGAGGGCTTCGCTGACGGTGGAGTGGCGCTTTGCGATGGCCGAGCCCTGCATGTCATCTTGGAAGGTGGCTTCGTGGATGAGCACGGTTGACCCGCGGCCGATCTCGCAGAAAGACTTGGACGGGCGGCAATCGCCCGAGTACGAGAGCTGGAAGCCGTCCGGGAACACCAGCGAGACGGCCATTGCGCCGCGGCAGTGCGGGACACGTGTGGCGCGGAGGTCGGCGAGACCTGTTGCAGCGCGGAGCTTGGATACCAGCGCGGAGGTCTCGTTGAATTTGAAGTACGTCGTGGATGGTTTGCCGACGTCGTTCTTGAAACCTGGATAACTGCCGTCGCCGCGGCAGTGGCGGTGCGAGAACATGGTTTGGACGCGGAGCCCCTCGTTGGTCTGGTCGATGTATGGGTTGGCCGCGAGGGGGATCACCTTTCCGAAGCCGTAGTCCTCGACTGCGGCGTACTCCTCCAGCCATCCAATCATCATATCCTCGGAGACAACGAATAAGCGCTTTTCGTCGAGGAGTTTCGCAAGATCATCCTCAATGTATGGGCTTGTCTGGGGCGCTCCGTCCGGGTAGTTCTCCTCTTTCCACGCCCGGATCAGCGAGGCCGTGCCCAGATGGTGGTCTGCGTGCAGGTGACTGATCCAGATCATCCGCAGACTACGTAAGATTTCGCGCAGCTGCTCCGGCTCGAATACACGGCGCAATTGCCCAAGCGTGTTCTCACCGCAGTCCAGGATATAGTACCCGATTCCAGGCACCTTCACCAGCGTACCAGAGACATTACGGTATTTGGACGGCGACGAAGAACCAGTTCCCAGAGCAGTGATTTCAACATCTTGGCCCAGGAGTCCCTGGCGATATTGTTCCAAGCTATCCTTGAAAGACGACTTCGCCATACGCTTGCGGATCGTGTCTAGACGCTTCTCAACCGCACGAGGCATGTTCTTGATCGTCTCGGCTGGGTTCAACCGGCGAACGACTTCCTCGCGATTCAGCTCGAACTTGGGCTCCATGTTGATCAGAAGACCCGGCTCTGCCGGCTCAAATGGTGAGTTCTGAACCATTTGCTTCGTGATCGGTGAGTTCTCTGTGGCAGTCCCTGTTTGCGGGAGGTTCACATTGTCATGGACCGGCACCGAATAGCTATCGCCCTTGACCCGGGCTAACCGAACCGATGACTCTGCAACACTGGCAAGCGCGAGGTAGTTTGGACAATAGTCCGTACTAGACACCATGTGCTTGCAATGGGGCATCTTCGCGACAAACTCCCTAAGGCCAGGGTGATCACCCACGCCCGGGCCCAGAATCCAAAGGAAAGCTTCCAGTCCCGTCGTTACAGCTGGCGAATTCCACTCTGCGCGGTTGATGAGATTGTCCACATACTCCGGCGCTGGCAAATCAATGATCGCAAACCCTTTACCGAGCCGCGGAGGTCCAAGGACCATTTCCGGCGTGATGGTTGTCCCATCCTCAGAGACCACGCTCTCACCTTTCGTCAAACGCGAAAAATCCGGACCTTTACGGACCTTATGCTCTATAGCCTTTTTGGGGTCGAATTTACCCCGAATATCGTGGTTCCGCACGACGTACGAAAGCGCCTCATCGGATCGAGTCGTGGGCGGGAGCTTTTCCACCGTCGCACCCGGCCAAGGCTGCCGGACAAGCACCTTGATATCGGGAAGTGGCTCGCCGCTGCCCGGCGCCGGACCGGTATATTTCTCAATCCTCTTGTTTTCCGGATTGCGGATGAAGATTGCCGCCGGCATGTTGACCTGCGCCAGAGGGGTTTCGACCAGGGCATCCATTCGCCACGAGGAATTGAACATGTCCGTGACAACGGACTGTCTCATGATATGCTCTCGGGTACGTCGGTCGAGCCCGTCGTCACCGGCACCAGCGTCAGACGCCAGGTTCTCGCTATCCTCTTGGAATTCATCCAGGCTTCTCTTCCTCGGACTCTGCTGACCCGGCTGAGCTGCTCCGCCAGCAGACTCCTGTGACGAGGACAAGGACGAGGGCTTGACCGGCATAGCCCACACCTTGATGTTGTTATCAGACCAAGTAGGGGCCGCAAAGGGATCCTCCGCGCCCGCAGAACCCCGACCATCCAGGGTCTCAGAATCATACTCTTTCATAAATACCGGCATACCTTGCCTGAACACAAACCGACGAGCTGTAGCTAACGTATGCGACAGATTCCTGCCTCCATGGACGGTCAGCGTGCCTCTTTGCGCAACCATCTGGCCATTATTCATCGCATAAGCAGCTCCATGCTTCCTCGACTCCGTCGTCTGACCGCCACGGTGCGGCTTCTGGTGCCGCTCGGCCTCCTCCAGGGCCTGCGCGGAACTGTTCACCCCATCCGCCTGCGTCAGGATCGTCCCGATCAACCCTCCCGTATTCGCCCATTCCATGCGCCCCGTCAGAAAGACATCAGTCAGGTAAGTCAGCTTAACGCCGCGCTCCGTACACGCCCGCTGCGTGCCCTCCGACACCTGTCCCAGGAAGTAACGCTTATCGGGAAAGTGCAGGAGGACGGTCGTGCCGGGGGTGTCGGCGGTGGGGGTCGTCAGGATCTGGTAGTAAAACTTCATAGGTGCGATGCCCGTCTCGGAAACCGGGGGGAATGCAAGACCACCGAGTCTGTAGGAAGCCGGATTGTACAGGACGTAGTTATTCTCCGAGTCCCGAAGGTGATATTTTCGCGATTCGGATCGTGGGGCTCGAATCACCCATTCGTCGGGGAGGGCCTTGGTGCGTTCGTAATGGAGTTGGTGCTGCCAGTTCTTCTGCGAGACGTACCGCTTGAAATGGAGACTGGGTGCTGAGGCTGTGAAGTGGCGTGAGAGATTCGGTCCACGAGAGGCTCGTGGGAACAGCCTCCGGACGAGATGGAAACAAGCCAACTTGGCTGAAGGTGGTGAAACCTTTTTAACAACCGGACATGTCAACATATGACTGGCCAAGTGCTGACAGCCACAATCCTAACAGCAATGAGCAACAGAAATGACAGGCAACGGCACCGTGGTTGGGCTGATTCTGGACGGTTGTCGGAGGTGAAGTTTTGGTGATATTTCTGGTGCCGGAGTTACGTTTTTGCTCCGCCTGACTCATCCGCCAGAATCAATCACTACTAGAAAGTATTTTGAAGAATAATGTTGACTCTCGTGACTCAATCTTTTGCTTGGATTTTTTTCAGCTTTCTGCCTGAAAAGTATCTATGGTAGTGGTAGTCAAGATTGCGAAGTGTCCCAAATCCCAGAAATGAAATCAATCCATCCTAAAAATCCCTGAAAGATTACAACCCAACCAATATTCCGTCAAACCCCGTGGAAACGCACAAGAAGAAAACAGGAGAGAGGATAGCTTGAATAGTAAGCTAATCTAGACAGTCAACAAAGGAAAAGTAGTGTTGTCCACATGGAATCGTGCCCAGGAATCTGAGACACTAAACAGTCAACTTGTAAAACAAAGCAGGTTTACAAAGTTCTCAGAAAGCAATTAAAAGCGCGGCGTGGGGAATCATAAAAGGTGAGAGGTCACAGTTGAAACACGTTGGAAAGCAGCTTCCATACTGAGACATAATTGGGTGAAACGGTCCGCTCTGGTTCTCGAATCGCCCGGGACAACAAGTTCAAAAATAGGCGAAGCCTTGTCCGACTTCAAACCGTCAAACTGCTCAGAGGTTTCCTGCGACGAAGAGGGCGAGTCGAGGAAGAGAGCGAAGGCAGGATCCGACTCGTCAATCTCGACTTCAGGGTTGTCAATTCCCGTGACCTCCTTGGACTCTTCAGCCACTGGGGGGCGCTCGAAAGCAGGAACCTCGTCCTTAGATAGCTGCGGGAGACAGCTTCCAAGGAAGCTGGAGGACTTGCCAGAGATAGCCTCAGTGTCGAGAGCGGGGAGGGCGGGGCCCTCGGGCACCTCCATCACAGCAAAGACCGGGGCGTTGGTAAAGTTCATGTCGATGCCCGAGTTCCATCCAGGGTTGTTCAGACCCATAGCAGACATGTCCATGCCTTGGTTGGGGACCATGACCATACCCGCTTGGGAGTTCTGCTGCATTTGGAACTCTTGAGGGGTGGCGTTAGGGTTCGACCCCTTGGGGACGTTCGACTGCATGGGAGGCTGAGCCATAGCCTGCTGCGGTTGCGACGGCTGCGACGGCTGCTGCTGGTGAGGCTGGGGCTGCGCCTGCGGTTGCTGCTGGGTAGCCTGCGGCTGCGGGATACCGTTGGCGTTCATCTCGTCCAAGAAGTTAGAGAAGTGAGGAGACGAGAGAAGCATGTGAGCGAGGTCGGTCAGACGGGTGTTCTCCTCGTAAAGAGCACGGTTCTGTAGACGGAGGTCGTGGGTTTCGTTGGTACGAGAGGCAATTTCGCTTTCCAGCTGACCGATGTACTCTGCAATAAACAGTTAGCTAATTCAGTTCTAACCTCAAAAATAAAAAGAGAAAACCAATGCGTACCCTTTCGTCGCGAACGGAAAGCACGAGCAGACACCTTGTTACGAAGCTGACGACGTTCCTTGCTGCTGAGCTTCTTTCCCTCTTCACTAGCAAGAAGTCTCTCATCCTCGTCCATATCCTGCTCCTCCTTCTTGGCCTTGGCCATTTGCGGAAGAAGGGATGGTGAGGGGGAATCGCCCGGTGAGTTGGTGTTCTGTCGGATCTGCTGGAGTAAGCGCGTAATACGCTCTTCCACAACAGGATCCGGGTTACGGTGGGAGCGAGGTTGGGGAGTGGCTTCTTGCGGGATCTGCTCTTCCATGCGGCGCTGCTGCTGGAATTGCTGTTGCTTTTGCTGCTGCTGCTGCTGCTGCTGCTGTTGTTGTTGTTGGTGCTGGTGCTGGTGCTGGTGATGGCGAAGGATTTCGTGTTGCTTTTGCTGCTGGGCCTTGGCCATCGCAGCCTGTTGGTGCATCCCGGGGTACATACGACCAACTTGTGTCGAATGGCCCACCGGGACGACCTCCTGGCTTCCCAGGGCATTGGGGTCAACAAACTGGCTCTTGTTGGAGTTTGGCGAGAAGAAGTAACCGGGAACCGATCCAATGTTGTCACCCTCCAAATCCATCTCTGACGGATTACGCGAGGGCATTGCGTTGAAATCGAGAGGGTCCTCGCGCTTGACTTGACCCTGACCGTACATTTCTCCGTTAAGGGCGAATCCAGGGCTAGGCGCGCCAAAACCCATGCCGTTAACGTGGTTGTTGAAGGTCATCGCATGAGCGAGAGCACCGGGAGGCAGACCAGTCTGCTGCTTGTGCTCATCATACTGATGACTCGGGGCCTGGAAGGCCATGGGAGATTGACCATTCGAAGCGAAGCTGGCACTGCGCATATCGGGAGCGGCAAACTCTGTGCTGGGCATGGCGGGTTGGCTGACCAAGGCAGCCTTCGGTCTAGCAGGTTCCGTCGAGGTGTAGGCGATTTGGTCGAGGTTGAGAAACGAATCGATATCGGGATCGTAGCTGGCGTTCATGTTTGGCATAGGGGATGCCGAAGGATGCTCCGCCAACGTAGCCATGGTTGTTAAGACGAGTCGACGATAATAATACAACAAACGCGAAGAAACGAATGAAAGTAGGTGTAGATCGCGTCGTCAAGAGGAGTAGTGAGTATGTTAAGTGTATGTAAGTGGAAGTGGAGGAGGCGAGAGACCGGAGAGAGGAAGAAAAGGCGGTTGTCAAGGGGGCAGTCGTTAGAGTTGGGACCTGGGAGACGAAAAGCCGAGATCGGAAAGGGATCTGAGCGGATACCGAATAACACTCCAGCCGATGGAGCAGAGCTGAGGACGAAAAAGCAGTCGCAAAAATCCTCAAAACAAAAGAAGAAAACAGAGACCGCTGATACACGACAAAATTCAATGTAAGAAGTATTGTTTGGATGGTCTGAGAATCATAAGAGAAGAGTAAGCACAAAGAGAAATAACAGACGGAAGGGAGGAAAGGGAGGAGAAGGGCGAGACGGACTGCGAAAGGGGGGCCGGGGCGTAGGAGTGCCCACAGCGACCATCCGCGCAGTCCCCATGCCAGGAATAGAAAACACGCTGCATGCAGTTAGTGCGCTTGCGCGTCCCTCCCGCTGAGTCATCCATATCCCACCCATGCGGGTATCCTGATTGGCCACGCTGAAAATAGGCTTGGACTGCGCCCCATCAGACATTCTCCGTTTTTCCCAGAGAAAGAAAAACAGGAAAAAAGAGTTGCCCTTCTGGGATTGCTGTCAGGCCGGCATGTGGTTGCTGTGTCTGCGATTACATAATACGTGCGAGGGCTTTATTGCTATTGCTGTCTCAATCTGAAGCACTGCCATCTCACCTTGATGAATGATGAATCGTGGTGCCCTAGTAATCACTCTCAGCTCGTCCAGTGCTACCGAGTGATACCCCATACAGAAGAACTAGACCCGGTCTCTGTCGTATTCCTCCCCAATAACAAGGGCAGATAATAGACAGCCGGCTGCCAGCAAGCGCCTTCTCTGCAGGAAATTCGCCTCCCGTTAACAGTGCTGTTTCAGGCCAAGTCTTACTTTTTAGTCGCTTGGCTGCAACGCCGGTGTGTGATTGGACTGCCTTGGGAGCCCTAATTGAGAATGATGGCCAATAGCCGACGGTAATGTGCTCCATCCGGACTAGACTATCGATCACATTGGTGCTATTTTTCCGACTTTTGATAGTCTGTCCGCCCGTTGCTCATAATCATGGCTGTCCTCCGTATGGCTGTACCTCTTCACCTCAGGACGCATACGGAGTACACATCATCAGAATATGTACGCCGGAGTATGACCCCCGTACCAAACAAGAGGCAACCAGGCCCTCCCCATAACATCTGTTCCAGAACACAATCCTACCTTTGCGATGACTCTCGGTCGCTATTCCTCTCCCGTCCTAGTCTCCGCCCAAGGAACTCAATGCGTCCATAGGCCAATAACCGATCCGGAATAGGTACCAAATCCGCGCAGAAGAAAGCTTGGCAGATAATCTACTGTTTTTTATTGGCGGGTAGGGTGTTTCCTGGATCCTCTTTTCGGACTAGCGGGGCCACCTGTTTCAGATGGCAATGAAGGGATGATATCATTGCTTGCATGCAGAGATTGGTGTGAGATGGGGCTCTGTATTCCGTAGGCCATACTCCGTAGATTTGGGGCTTGGTGTTACTCCGGAATAGGTCTACTCATGAGTATTAGATACTATGCTAACTAAGGCAGGATGTGCTTAGATTTGCTTTCGTGCAATGTGTGTCGGCCTGCTAGTGCCACAATGACATGCATAATATATATCATTATGGCCTGAGACTGAATCGACAAGATCAACAACACTGACAACAATCAGTTATGTATCCAGCTAACAGATATGGGTGTCTTGCAACAGCAAATCACTCGGTATTGTTTCATAAAGAATACTCTGATACAGTTATGGACGGAAACCTTACGCTAGGATATATAGAGATCACTGTTCATCAAACCAAGCACCATCCAGATACCTCATCATACCAATCAGGCAGCGCAAGGCCTCCCTCCTTTCCTCCGGCTCTCGGAGGTCATAATGCCCAGAGCGAAACAGTGCAATGTCTTCTGTCGGATGACGTCCCTGCTGGACGCTTTGGATGTACGCACGAGAGACCAGGGCTGAGCTGATCTCAAAGTAGATGCCTTCCTGCCGGATCATGTGCCCTCGGAATTTGTTGAGGTCTGGGTTCCTCTGAAAGGCAATGATGGCTTGGACCAGGATATGGGGGATTTCGTAGGTGATGGAGCCCTTGGGTCTGTCTTCACGAACAGCCTAGTTATGGTTGTCAGTTGAGAACTGATTTTGATTCAGGGGATGGTTGACAAACCGCAAAGGTTGCAAGTGGGAAAGTGGCTCCTGCCCTCGTGTCAGAGAGTCTGGCGATAGATCCCTCACATCTGAGGGTCCCTCTCATTTTGCACGACTGGACATGGAATTTGATATCCTCCGGAGGCATGTGGCTATCTCCTGTTAGCATACGTGCGTAATCAATATTCAGAAGCAAAGGAACCATCACTTACAAGTTGGTGCTCAATTGAATAGACGACTCAACCACGCCAACAAGATCTTTCACATTGAGTCTCGACAGTCGATAGTACCTAGTACTGTACGACTCGTATGTAGGCGAGCCCTCATTTTCCGGCTCCGTATCTGGCTCGGTTAGCTCCGCCAGTGTCATCATTTCCCCCAAGCGCTCGAAAATCCGTGTGAAGGAATTGCCCTGATAGACCGGGTCACGCCACGGATGGGTAGGAAGATCCTGTTTCGATGGCTGGGTGAATTGTTCAGCCAGAGACTCGAATTCTGTCTTGTATGTCAGACCCCTCGAGCACGTGGTGAAGAAAGATATACGTACCTTTATCGCCATCACGAGGCAGATTTGGAAGATCGACGATCATCCCAGATGGCACATCGCGATGCACCTTGACCCTGAGGAACTCCTGGTGCCGTCTGTTCCACAGATGCGGTTGTTGAAACAGGAGCGCCAGGTGATTCGTGCTGTGTGACGATGGTAGCACTGGCGCTGGCTTCTTTGCGTAATTCACTGTGACCATAGCTGTGTGGATGATGGAAATGGCTTTGTATAAACACTAGAATGTAAACTAAGCAGGTGATAGTAGATAGGATGAAGTAGAAGATGGAAGGAACAGCGAGGAAGGTGTGCGTAGTTAAGGTTGCTGCTTTAATGCGCAGAGGCTTCTATAGGCAACTCTCATTTAGTAATTCAATGGCAAGGCAGCCATTGACTGGAAATTGAAGTTGTTGAGGTTCGTCACATTTACGCCGACTGTAGACTAGATAGATGCCTGATTTGGAAGTAGCCCTAAACGCCGATTATCATGATGATCTCCCGCCCTTATTAAAACATGGTTAAATAGATTGCATAACAACAGCTCTCAGCTACCTTTTCTATTCGATATGTTGGCGAGCCCTGTGCACAGGATCCTTGATAGCTGGAGCTCCGTCATGTAAGCATCACCATGTCCTCAAAACAAATAGGCCGACTAGTCGCTCCAGTCACATGACACCACGGCTCTTTATTCCTTGACGGCGCTCCATTCGTACGAAGTAGAGGTTTATCAGGAAGGCCTCCGTGATAAGCAACAAGCAATTACTTTCAATGCCTTTGATTGGGAAAGGTTAGCCAAAGAGCGACTCTCCACAGAGAGCTTTGGATATGTCTGGGGTTCTGCCGGACTTGTCGAAACCGATGACAACAACCAAGCGACCTTCAACAAAAGGGAACTTATGCCCTCTCGTCTGGTAGAATCCAACTTCCTAACCTTGAAGACCACCTTGTTTGGCGACGAATACGATTATCTATTGGCTATTGCGCCAGTGGGAGTTCAGCGCATTTTCCACCGGGAAGGCGAAGTCGCTACTGCGACCGCAGCACAGAAAGAGGACGTGACCTAATCCTCAGCACCGCATCTGCTACGAGTATCGAGAACGTTGCAAAGCCAACGGTGCCGGGCCGCGCTGGTATCAGCTCTACTGGCCGTTGTACGACCATAATGATATTACCGTCAGTCTGCTGAAGCGGGCCAAGGCTGCCAATTACAAGGTCTTGGTGGTGACTCTCGACACGTACATCCTGGGATGGTGAGCTTCGGATCTGGGCAATACCTATAATCCGTCTCTTAGCCAACTCTGGCGTTCGTTGTGGTGCGGATGCTATCAAGGCTTTGGCGCTTGGAGCCAAGATGGTCCTGCTCGGTCGACCTTACAGGTATGGTCTGTCAATTGGCGGCGAGGAAGGTGTTCGCCATGTGCTTCGCAGCGTTCTTGGAGATTTGGACCTGAATCTTCATCTGTGGTGGACCAAATCAGTGTCTCCTGAGCATCCGAGCCGCTCTATATTACACCGACTAGCATGAAATTGATATTTTATGCTGTGTGTGACCATATTGTGAGGGAATAAAGCCCGGAATTGATTGTCTAGCGATAGACAGGGAGGGTTTAACAAAGAGAAGGGAACAACTTCTGTCAAGATAAAGAACTAGCATACGATGACATTCCGTTCACAACTCAATCTCCCAACTCGTTCTAGTTTATCCAAATAACAGCCTCCCACCAGTATCCACCCCATTCCAGTCAGTGTTGTGCTTTCAAGTTATATCTGACACTGAGTGTAGTATATACTATCATGTGTGTTTCCTTCAGGAGACACACTGAGAGATTGCTCGACCTGTCAAAGGCCGTTTTTTTGACAGACGTGCAAGTGTCTTAAACAGCTGTTTGATTGTCATTGGGGCTCATCTAGACTCGCGGTCTAGTGGAGAGGGGATCGGTGCAGTGATGAGCTTAGTACTTGTGTATTATTTTTATAGAATAATAATAGACTGCAGTAAGCTAATATCGGGCGTGGTAGTTAACAATACCTCTTGACAGGGCCTCGAAAAGGTAGATCTATAGTATGATGGGGTCGTTCCTAGCACCAGCGTGTGTAGTAATAGGCTGAAACAATCATTTGATACAATACCCAAGAGCGCTCTAAGGCTATAGCGGCTGAATATATGGCGCCAGTCTTAGAAATAACGCCAGAGATACAATTGTTTGTGAAAAAGATACTCAGGACCTATACTCTTTGACAGGCTTTCGAACCCCCAAGGCGTATTTAGCTAAACCATGATAGGAAAGCTTTGGGCTAACTTTATCTCAGTTACCTTAACCACACTGTCACTTAGATTCAATGCAAACTTAGCAAACAAACTGACAGTCTGCCACTCTGGCACGATTTCAACAAAATGCCCCGCATTTACCATCGAGTTGCTCTAACAGACTCGAAAGAAAGGCAGGGAAGCAGCCATATTATACACACCAGGTACATAAAGATACTTGGTAAGCATTACTTTATATTTGGCAAGGAATTGGGTTCCCTTGTCATTCAATTCTCTGAGTTTACTGGCCTTCAACTTTGAAGCTCAGATTATCCTTAGCCTTCGCAGCTTTCGTTTCTCCTGCAACCATGGAAACCTCGGTCGATATTCGAAACAAGCTCGGCGGTCAAGGTATGTGGATTTGCATATAGTTGCACTAATATCAGAAGCTCACAATCACCCCAAGCATCTGAGCTTTTGGAGTGGATCCATCTGATTGAGAGTAAGTGAGCTCTTATCTTGCCCCAAGAGCTATCCAAGTAATGGTCCTATCTTCAGAAAACTTCGCTTCGCTGAAGAAAATACCTTGCCGTATACGGATTGAAGAGATCGAGCCAATATACGGCCAGCCACCTTCGTGGAGGGTCGTTGTGTTCCAAATGCTTTCGGAAAGAGTCGACATGGCCATTCACGTCCATGAGGACCCAGGAGGCATGTTCCAAAGAAGCCTCAGAGATGTACTTCAGCGGGTATTTTTGGAGAGTTGCCAGGAAACTGCACCTTTGTAAAACGCAACAGTATTGTTACGATCGCTTCCACGCTTGAGATCCAGAGCTGGAGTCCATGGAATATTCTGAAGCGTGACCACATCCGGATTCGGACAAGCGCTCGCCTCGAGTATTTTGACCACACAACAGTTAGTTCTAGCTGGAGTCTTACCTCATGCTTAGTATTCCATAGAATTCTGCCGCATTGATCATTTTGCATCGAGTTGTTTGAGAGATCATGATACCGGCCAAGAATCGGGGGTTAATGGAACAATTACGAAAGCAGTTTAGCTTTTTGGCAATAGGGTTCGAGAACTTGCCACAGACTATAGACTCAAGCATTATTTTTGCAGATAACTGTAGTAAGGCTTCGACCAATGCACAAGATATATAGAACTTTGCCAAAACTGAAAAGATCCTCACTTTCAGCAACCATAGTACTATAATAAACTCAAGATTGAGGTTAATAAGGTTTGACATTGGAGCCTCAGACTAAAACTATGGCGACCTTGAGTTTCTGGTTCCTGTAGCTCAGTGGATGATGTTCTCTGATGCAAAGAGCAGGGTCCTTTCAATTGCAACCCTGCTTAAGAAGCATTACTTCCTGATTGACCAGGGGCAAAAGACAATTACCCAAAGAGACCACGGCCACTATATACCATGATGGAGAAGGCTCTCTTGCTTTGGTCAATCTTCCATCTCTAAATGTAGGTTACATGGATTCAAACGATTTGGGTATCTCACAGCCAAGGATTGTCTGCAGATGGGAGATTACAAAGTTGATTGTGAAATAAACGTTCAAACCAGGTCACCTTATTTGACTTAGTGTTGTTATTGGTGCCAACGCGCCTGAAATTCAACCACCTAATTTTCTCCTGCTAGGTTCGTTAGGTATCTTGATGAGGGAAACATTACTGATGTGTATCAGAAACTGGTTCGACATGCTCGCAGGAGAAATGGCGCTTCAAGCTGCTTGGTGTATTTTTATCTGTTAGAACAAATTTGCAGTCCTGGCTCCTGCAATTCAAAGTCTGATCACCACCAACCAAAAGCAGAGTATATTCCAAATGATTCAGTCTGAAACTCTGCCCCAGCTACAATGCACTGGCTGTTTTTAGTAGCAACATCAACTGCTTGTTTACTGTGAGCAATACCTCAGCCTGTTCAGCCGCGTGACTCTTGACTCTATGATCAAGGCCTTCGCCCCTGCCGCCGTGGCTAGCAAGCCTTGTCTGTTATAACATTTGGATAAAATACCCAGTGGCCTGCTGGGAGGCTGCTGATAATTCCTACTAGCAGGCCCTCCTGATTATAAACATGCCATTATCGGGGAGGGCCCTAGAATATTGTACGAAGCTAAAAATTTGAGATAGAAGCCTGGACCACGTTTCTCCTCGGTACGGGACGGGCCGGGACCGTGCGATAAGTTCGTTTCGCTTTGGCAGTGACCACCATAGACCTGGACTACCCGATTTAGAAATAGATACCCACACGTGGATGCCTTGAGTGTTTGTCTGTCTACTCTGTACAGAGTAAATATGCATGGGCCGACATAGATCCAAGGCCTCGTGTAATTGGTCGGTTTACAGTCATGTGATCTATGATATTATGCGATTGTCTGTTTGGGAAGATGCAGTCAACTTTAACTTAACTTCAATTTGCTTCAGCAATTTAATTTCACTAATCCTCATTAATCTGCCTGGTAATCATTCAGAAGTTGTGCAGAGTCAGTTTTTATCCTATATTCATGGGACTTCATTGACTTCATCATCATGTGTCAATACACTCTGGGCTTCTCTGAAGGGACGAGGCGATGCCTACCAGGGCTGCCGCCACCGCCTACCGCTTCCCTAAGTCTATGGCCTGGCGATAGACTTCCTTCTACAGTCTTCCGTTACACAGCTAGGTCTACACCCTAGAAGCGAACCTCTATATTAGACAGCCTGTGTGGGAAGGGGCATCTGCTTCCTTTCTCTCTTCCCCATGTTCAAAGTTCTCGTTTAATCGCCGACTAATTCTAGATAGGAATCTTATACCTTCTATTCGATTCAATATTATCTCCTAGTTTGGGCTTGTAACGAAGGGACAGACGTCTCAAATCACCCTTGGTTGCCTCCTAGTACACACCTAGTGATGATGGATGGGATATTGCTTCTTCTGTCTCCTTTGGGCACTGCCACTGAAGTGGCTCTTGCTGGAATTTCCATCCAGACCAAGCTTAGCTGTGCAAGTCTCTTAGTTTGCAACAGAAGCGTCCCACAGCAAGCTCTAACTGGCGCAGGCACTCATCGAGCAATCCCACACGGATATCAACATCAACGACCATAAGGGACGAGCGCTAATTTTCCTTGCTATTCGGCATGAGAATAAGGATGTTGTTGACCTGCTCCTCTCCCAAGGACAAATCAAGGACAGATCACGGTCCAAATTACGCGCCCTCGATCTAAAAATGGCGCCGCGCAATGGACGAAGCCTCTGCATTTGTGGATTATGCCAATATCTGCTCATTTCCTTATCGCATTTGAGGGATTTTTGACGAGGCTGTCAAAGTGATCTTTCGATGGGGTTCTAGGCCTAGAAATGTCATGCGAGGCTGCGGCATGAACAATTAGTTAGTTCGACTTGGTGTTAGGTCTGGGAGCCTTGTTCAAGTATCCCGGCTGCATTTAGCGCCCAAGCACGCTGACGTGTCGGAGCGGGGTGTCTTCGCTCCTTACACTGTTTTGCCTTGATGAAAGGAGTAGGCGAGGAGCAAAGGAAAATGAAGGAAATAAAGCACCCACGTACTCCCGCCTGGCCTTGTGTTTTTCTCGTATTCTAGTCATAAAAATCGCCAACTGAACGACAGGACCCTCTCAATTAAGTTGTCTCGTGCAGTACGGATAATCAGCTCCTCTGGTTCCCCTGATCCACTTCATCAACAGTAAAGCGGAATTTCACGGGAACACCTGCAGTACAGTCCCTATTCGATAGCACAGCTTCAAGTTCGCCAGACAGGGACCGATTCTCCCCCAACCCTAGGATGTCGTTTCTCAGATCCTTTTTTTCCTGCGTTCTAGGCGAGCCTTCCGAACCACCCGCTCTGAACACAACCTCCGACAATCTCTCGTCCAACATTGTCACCATCATTTTAACGTCCTCCACGACCGCTGATTTACACAAATCCCTCGATGAACAAGTCTCTGCAAACGGGTGGACTGACGCCCTTATTCAAGGCATTCTTGAGGGGTTAACATCCGCCATCAGAGCTGGAGCGTCCGTAGCTCGTCCCGCTGCTGACGCCCTGAGAAAAGCTACGGATGCGGCGGTTGGCTTCGCAAAGGAGCACCCGGCATACGCCACCTTGATTGCCCTAGGGATCCTGTTTAGTTTGTTGCCATGGGTGTTGGAGGCACTAGGGTTCGCGGCAGAGGGTGTTATTGCGGGATCGTGGGCGGCGAGGTGGCAACAAATATATGAGGGATATGTACCAAGGGGTGCCTTATTTGGATATTTCCAGAGACTGGGTGCGAAATGGCATTGGATGTAGACGTCACATCTTATGGATTCGCGGTCTGGTTGGCTAGATGAGCTAACTATGTTTTGGTTCAACGGACACAGCGGGGCTCACGGAGATGACCATGTTGGAGAGCTCGTCCATGAAGTGCGATCCCTGCCCGATCAAGAGGATGGATATGATGAGGCTCGAGAGGCCAGACCTTTTAATTGCTGTTGACGACGTGAATTATTGTTCAGTGACCACAACACCTTCGATTATTGCTGTATCCATGGGGATGCTGAATTTGGTCCAGTCTCTGCTTGAGGGAGACTGCAAAAGACCTAGCATAGTTCATTTTCAGTACAGTTTTACTATACGGCAATTGTGGGGATCTTGTTATTCTGAGTGTTTTCCTAATCAATTATTGCTTTCTTGGCATAGGGTTTTTCATCCCACGAGAATTCTCGGAGTCTATCCCGGAGCGTACCCACTTGTAGGCGAAACAACGGAGGAGTGACAACCAGCGCATCGTGAAGAACGCTGTATAGAGTTGGGGTGACGTCTGAAGCGTAGTCGGGCTCCGAAAATGGAATAGTCGCTAGGGCATCGGGGAATAACAAAGCATAGTTAATGCATGTTATGCAGTGGGATAGATGACTCATGGTGACTCAATCAGCGACACCCAGAACCTTATTTCTCCAGCTACTGTGTCTCCAGGGGAGGGTTTGAGAGTCGAGACAAGCTAGATCGCTTAGCTAGGAGAAATGATGAAGAACCTTTATTGCACGGGAGTCGGGAGTGGCGTTCATGATTGCAAAATATCTTCAAAATTCATACTCTATACAGGATGAGAGATGTTGTACGATGAAAATACTAGTCACATCAATACGTGCAAGCCTTCTTAACTGGGTTTCTTTAGAACGAGGACGGGAAGACCAGCAAAACTCCGTGCAGTATACATGTAGTCATGATAAACCCCACATAGCCAAGGCCCACGGTTCGCATATTTCCGGCGAATACTGACTTGCATAAGAATTCAATGGTTCTTCCCGGAAAAGGGTACAAGTATCTTCAGTATATTTGGAGCCTTCACAGATTGAATCGAACTCCGTATTGCGAAACGTCCCAGTTACACCATGGCCTCCTCTATACTGGCCACCTGCAAACAGACACGGTTTCATCTCCTGGATGACAAGCCGGCGCAAGAGGTACCAGACCCTAGGAGTGTGTACATTTTGACGCCCTGCTGACATGCCCTTCCCCAGATAGATGTGGACGGACTGAATATCTCGGTCATATCCACCCCAGAGTCGACAGACGTCTCGTCCAAACAACCAAGGCCAAAAAGCAAATCGAAAGCCAAAGCCGAAGCCCGCGAGCTCATCGTGGATGCTCACCTGCGTCTGAAGGCCGGGGTGCATTATGGGTTTATCGGGCGGAATGGCACTGGGAAGTCAAGTGAGGATAGAGACAGAAAATCCCGTTAAATAGCCAAGTTCCAGCTAATTGGGATCTTTAGCACTTTTGCGGGCCATGGCCGAGAAACTTATTCCTGGTATACCGCATGCAACCCGAATCGCTATTCTGCAGCAAACAGATACAGATGTCAAAGCCGGTGAGGACGGTCGTGGGCCTTCTGATCTCACAGATGGAAATCAGGACATCACAGTCTTGCAGAAAGTCATGGGCAGTGACACTTCCAGGAATGAAGTGATACAAAAGATGGAATGTAAGTTGCCTGGATCGCCTTCGAGAAACCAATTCGCGCTAACTCGATATTGCTGCTACCAAGTTCTATCGAAAAGCTTCGAAACCGAAGACCCGTCCCAACCGGTCCATGCGATCCGCACGATCCGCCACGAACGAGCCGAGAAGCAACTCTTTCTGGCTCAGAAGAACGCGAGTCTTAAGAGCGGAGCTAGAGGGCTGCAGGCTCGTAAGGATCTGCGGGCTGCCGAAGATAAAGTCCAGGACTCAAAGGAGGTGTACGTTTGGCCGGCCTCCCAGAGAAATGGTGCTAACTGGTTCCTCTTAGACTAGATGAACCGAAAGACAAGATTGATGCGGAAGCGACAAAAGCAGACACGCAGGCCGCCATGGATATGCTACAAGATTTGCAGTCCCAATTTGAGGCTGTTAGTATGCCAACAAACGAGATGAATCAGAAACTAATCAATCGAATAGATGAGACTAGCTGATATCGAACAACAAGCCCGCCAGATCCTCATTGGCCTAGGATTCAAGGAAGACTGGTTCTCCAAACCGATTAATACATTGTCTGGCGGCTGGCACATGCGATGCATGCTGGCAAGCGTTCTGATCCAGAGCCCCGAAGTTATGATCCTCGATGAGCCGACCAATTTCCTGGATCTCCTGGGGGTAGTCTGGCTACAGACTTATCTGCAGCAGTTGCGCGAGTCATCACAGACAACAATCGTTCTCGTCTCTCACGATAGGGACTTTGTCAATGCAATTTGTGGAGAGCTCGTGATTCTCAGAGATCAGAAGCTCTCCTACTTCCGCGGCAACCTGTCTGCATTCGAGCAGGACTTCGAAGAGCAAAAGCTCTACTGGGGACGCATGAAGGAAGCACAGGAGCGGCAGATTGCCCATATGGAAGCGTCTATTCGAGAAAACATGAAGTTAGGAAAGAAGACAAACGACGACAACAAGCTACGGATGGCCAAATCTCGCCAGAAGAAAGTCGACGACCGAATGGGTATTCAGGTGAACGCAAAAGGTGGACGCTTCAAGTTGAACAGAGACCTCCCAGGCTATCACACAAAGGCCCGTGCAGACATCGAGGTCCCAACAGAAGAACGAGGCGCGCCCATGATGCTCCCCGACGCTAGTGAGCTACGATTCCCGGGACCGCTAATTTCGTTGGAAGGGATTGTTTTCCAATACGGGTCTCAAGGGAAACCTGTTCTGAACGGTGTAGACTTCGTGATGCACGTGGGTGATCGGGTTGCTGTTATGGGCCTTAATGGTTCCGGCAAGTCCACGCTGGTCCGCATTCTCACGGGCAACACGCTGCCAACGAAGGGGAAGGTGTCGAATCACTCAAGGCTCAAGTTCGGGTACTACGCACAGCACTCAATTGAGGAACTCTACGAAAAAGGCCAGGCGGAACCCGGATTGACCGCCCTGGGACTGATGATGAGGGAGGTTGAAGGAACGCTCGACGAAGGCGAGACCAGAGGTTTGCTCTCTGCCATGGGTTTGCAGGGCCGAATCGTGTCGGATGTACCGATCCACCGTCTTTCAGGGGGACAACTGGTAAGTGACTCAAACCCCGTTACAGGGGGCTTCCGCTGACATTGGCAGGTGCGATTGGCCTTGGCAAGAGTCGTATGGAACTCGCCCCATCTGCTCATCTTGGATGAAATCACGACCCATCTGGACTTCCACACCGTAACCGCGCTGGCATCTGCACTCTCTTCATTCAATGGAGCCGTCCTATTAGTGTCCCACGATCGTTTCCTCGTCCGGTCTGTAGTCGAAGGAAAAAGAGATTATGAGCATACTCTGGACGACGACTTCGAAGGTGCTGAAGATGAACGAGAAGAAGAGCAGAGTAGACGACGAGTGGTATATGTGATGAAAGCAGGGAAGCTGAACGAGCAGCAGAATGGCGTGGAGCAGTTCGAGGAGAGCCTGGTGAAGAGGGTACATAAGATGCTTTCGACTCCAGAGTAGCATTACCCCATGTATGAGGGCTAGCATTGGATACTTGCCACTGTATATAGCACTTTATTCTGTATTCGTGACTTCGCTCACCCACTAGTGGGTGAGCCACACCGTCACGATCATAACACCGCTGCGATAAATTCTAATTTGTATGGAACCCCCATATAAAAGACATATTCTTATGCTCCAACATAAGTCACAATAACAACAAGAATATGAATCTAGATTGAAGGCGTGGCGAATCACCGCTAGCGGAGCGCCGTGTCAAGGTTTCGGACAGGCGAAATGCGACAGCGGAATCGCAGGTTGGAAGTCTTTGAGTAAAATGCGCCGGTAGAGCCCTCCGACCTCCGTAGAGGCCACCTTCCCCAGCCTTACATAGTGTCCCATGTAATCGAAGAGGGTGGGACACCCCGAGGCCTTGCTACCCCCGCCAATGCCCCCGTTCGGCGTTGCTCGTAATCCTGCAATTCGAAGCGTACAAAGTACTGCACGTCATCCGGGACTATGACCAGTCCCGGGTCATGGTCGAGATCGTAATTAATGATATTTAAGTCATACAAATACTCGAGCTGGTTATCATTAGCATTGTGAGTGCTTCCTCCTGATGATTTTAAAAGGATCTTACGCTTGCGTCGCTCTTGGCGACAACGTGACAAACATCCACCGGGGTCCCTTGGCAATTGAAACACTGACCGTGGCCTAAAAGACCACTATATCTGGCTTCTCACAAGCCAGATATCCCTAGGCACCTTATATAGTATCGCGCTGTTAGGGCGCACCCTAACAAGCGGGACGACATATCCGGCTTCGAAACCTCTGCTGAGAAGCAAACGCTCGGCCGGGTCGCTTTCCGTTTCGATTGTAGCCACATCAGACTTCACCTGGCCACCATGGGCAACCCCATTTCGGGCCTGGATAGTCAGCGGATCGGTTGGCCAATCTTCAGCATGCGCCCCATGCGCAAGCTTCGCCAGGACCGGTTTCCTTATGGGTTTTATATGTGTTTTATATGTGTTCCTGCGGGTTCAAGCTGATGTGAATGTAGCCGTCTTCTGTCTTCTTCCTGCTGTGAACGCAGTGCAGCAATATCCTTTTTCATCCCGTCAAGATCTTCCAAAAAAGACATTCCGTTCTCATTCCCGAGGAGAAGTTTCTTTTCGTTCAACACGGCGGGTTGTGCGGCCACAAGCATTTTCATCTTCTATTGTTCCTCGAAGTCCGGGGATGGAGAGGCTTGCACATCTCCAACCAAAGTACTATGCCAGACCGCCTACTCGCAAGTGTCAGTCATCGATGTCGATGATATCATTGGGCTAACTTAACTTACCTTATCGATGATGCTCGCCATTTCTGACAATAATGAATCACCGGGGTATCCTACGTCGTGGACAACCCAAGACGAACGGACCGCCAACAGGTACGCAGCAGGAGCCAGAGGTGGGGGGAAACCGACAAGGAATGAAGCAAAGATCGAAGAAGTGTTGAAATCGCAAGTGCTTGTGTGAGAACGCAGTCTGAATCTTCTGTCACATAAGAGGATATTCTGTTGTCTGTGAGTGTAGATAAATGAAGATGGAAAGTAGCAGTGAATGCTAGGCAATAGATAGATTGATTAATTGACTGGTAGATTAATTAGAGAAGATGGAGAGGTGTCTGGAGAGATCTGGCTACATATAGGAGTCCTATACAAACGAAACTGCATCACGTGCTCGCCTATCGACCCTACGGGCCGACATATAGGCCGACAGAGTTGTGATGTGGAAGGGAGAAAAGAGAAAGAAGGAAGGAGGAAAGAAGACTAAATAGGCTGGAGAGCAGTTGCCTGTTTAGGAAGTGCCATATTCACTATGCTTATTCTGGCTGAAACTGAGATTCAATAGCCCTGGCACCATAATGAGTGCTGTCCATGGCTAGCCACTATAATTACATGGAAACAACACAGAAATATAGTTCAGTTGGTGGATGGTGAAGGCAGCATAAAAGCAGCATAAGGTGGCTGCTAACCCCAAACCAGTAATGGCTATACCACAAGGGGCAATTACATAGCCATCTACAGCAGGTGGTGTCAAACAGCAGATGGACAGAGCAATGGGAGCCGTTTCTGGCGCCCCGCTAACCGAGTGCTCGATTACAATGATTAAGATCAAGTTGACCAAAGAAACAATTGTTAGTTTTTAGTTTGCTGGCTAGCCATATCCCACTAACTATAGCATTATAGAAAGTTTTGTGCATGTATAAGATTTAGGGGCTAGATTGCATATCTTCAGCTTTTAATTGCTAAGATTACATTTGAAGTTAGGGCATATGCCTTTAATTGTAAAGAAACTTGCAAAATTTTCTCAACAAGAAAAATCTATATAAACTGGCGCACTGATTTATTCAAGATTTTTTGCGTCGTGCTGCTGAAGTATAGGTGGTTGTCGTGGGTTTTGATCCCGTTCACTCCTACGGAAATGGGCTGGCCCGACTCGGGGGCCATGGAAGTGCGGAAGACGGCCTGGAAATATTCACCTGTTTTGATATTCAAGCGCCAGACGACGTCCTTGGTTGCATCTAGCAGGAGGTCTTCGTTGAAACAGATCATGCCGTCGAGGAATTCGGCCTCGGGAATACGAGTTATCAACTTGGATTGGATATCGGTGGTATCGGACAGGTCGACCCTCCACACCACGAAAGAGTTCCTGGTGGCTTGGACCTTTTCGATGGAAAAGTTCCCGCGACAACAGCATACACATCGTGTTCGATTTCCACAATTCCCAGCAGGCTCTTGGCGTCGGGGATGCTGTATAGATGGAAGCCGGCATGATCTGCAGGATGTGCCAGTAAACCGGATAATGAGATTTTCGAACCATGTTCCGTTCGGTCGAGCTGAAAGACGATTGAGACGTTGTTGTTGTCGTCGTTGTTGTTGCTGCTGCTGCCGTGTGCTGATACTCCAGCGGAACCGACTATGGTGGATAGCAGTAGAACACCATACCGTTGAGAGACCGCGCATTGTTGGTTGAACTTCCAATTCGCGCAGGAGGAAGAAATAAAGGAGTTGCACTCCAGAGAAATGCGAGGCTGAGGTTTATATACTCTCAATGGGCTCAGAACATGGAATATGGGTCCGATAATATGCAGGAGGGTGTACGATGCATGCTTTAATTACAGCTATTGAAGCTAAATCATGCATCTTGGATTGAGAACCAAAGCTTTCAGGGCAGGATGCTTGGTATTTTCATGCACACTGATCTATGTACATGCACATTTATCACATTTTAAGCATGGCCTCAACCACTCCAAACCCATCATGCTTCTTCTGCACATCTGTGATAACCAGCCCAGCCTGGTCCAACAGGGCATGCCACTGCTTCTCTGTACGCTCAAATGCACATAGGAACATCATCATGAGAATATCCATGCCAATCAATGCCTTAGGTGCATTTGTTTCTGGCATGATACCATCAAGTATCCAAATCTTGGAATACCCTGGCTCCATGGCTGCTGCAATGTTCTGCAGAATCTCCAGTGCCTTGTCATCTGCCCAGTCATGAAGGATTGATTTTAGAGTATACAATCTGGCGCCCTTGATGGGCTGTGGCTTAAAGAAATCATGCTTGACATATTGGATATCCATGTCACGGAGATCATCAGGGACTGTGTCAATGACAGAAGCCTGGTCTTCAAGGACAAACTGGCCTTTGTATATGGGGATAATCTTGTTCTTGATAAGGCGGAGGTCATGTCCAAAACCACCTGCCACATCAACCACAAGAGGGGCATTGTCGTTAATAGTCACATTGTTGTCATTGAAAAGTTTCTCTTGAATGGGGAAATTCTCGGTCCAGTGAGCTAGGGGACGGTGGCTGGTCATGAAGAGGTTGAAGTCCGCGGCCAAGTCCGGGTTCTGTGCTAGCCATGGAAACATGGCAAGGTCGGTTTCCATGCAATACTGGAATGGGCCCGGCTCGAGGCCGGAGTCTGGATTGCGATGATTGATCTGTTTGAGATAACTGGGGAAGCGCTTGATTGCACCAATGGACTGGGTACTATATCCTTTTGTCAGTGGTTCTATTCGCTGTCAGAGACTTATAATAATGAAAACATACGAAAAGCGAAGACCAGCATCCCACGCTGGAGTGGCATACGTGTGAGTGACAGCTGTCGGTGCATATGTCTCAGGGCCAACTTCGTTGGCAACGCCATTGGCTGTGAGGATTCTCATCATGCGAGCTAGTCGGTTTAGCACAGTTAACTCAACATCTAATATAAAGATGTTGATGCTTACCAATAAGGAGCGCATCGCCCCCAGTCTGCTCACCCAATTGGCCCGCGGTCAATGGTCCTTGAGCCTGGGAGAGCTTCTCAAATACACCCAGCTGATGCATACTGAAAAGACAAATTGACATGACAAACTACACTAATAATTAGCTCTGGTATGTCTCCTGTCTAAATACAATGAGCACTTACACTGGACAGATTCTCCATGGCCATTTCTGCTGGATCCTGCAGGGTATTGATCAACGACTGGGCCTTGTTAATGGCATCCCGGTGGGAATTGGGGTTGGACAAGTCAAGGGTGTCCAATTCAGAGACAAGCGCCTTTGCATCAGCGGTTGAGTTTGACATGTTGGCGGATGTTATACACAGGATAGAACAGAAGTCTGTATGCACAAAAATGAAGCAGCATGGGAGCAGCATTAAAGTGGTGTGAGGGGGCTGCTATCCCCAAACAGGCAGGGGCTATACCACAAGGGGCAGGCGGATGGCAGATGGACTGTTCAATGGGAGCCGTTTCTGGCGCCCCGCTAACCGTGTCATTATATAACCCCTTTATTCCTAATAAATTATAATTAATGCCTTATAAATCAGGCATGAAGCCATTTGTCTTAATATCTTGATGGTACTCCAGAAATATCTCAAAATTCCCCAAGGGTATAGAAACTAGACGTTCAATATACATATATATAAAATACAAAGCCCTATATCTTCTATTGTGGTGGATATATATGAAGAAGACCTTTTCTATCTTTTATATGGGGGTTCCATACAAATTAGAATTTATCGCAGCGGTGTTATTATCGTGACGGTGTGGCTCACCCACTACGTAGTGGGTGAGCGAAGTCATGAATAGTAGTTGAAGTCATGGCCGAATCGGGAAATATATCGGAGACTGGATGATCCGGTCCACTATCGGTCCCCTCCGCGGCGTTCATCGGTTTAGTGATTGGAATGCTTGATAAGAGACATCATGGTGATTACAATTCAGACATTCCTTTTCCTTGCATCTTAGAACCGTCTAGGGGAATGCCGCAGATTGCACTTTCCTGTCAGATACTGAGCAGCATCTCTTCAGTTGAGGAGGATGAAGGCTGAGTGTCGATTGTTGCGGCGGGGCGTTTTGTCGCCATCGCTCTCTTCCCTGTCCTCCAGGATCACACCTCATCCTCTCCGGCGACACAGCAGCACGGGTACTACAGCAGCAACAGCTCAATCCAATGATGGAACCCACTCAGCTCCAGCTTATCCCTCCGTCAACCATTCTGAGAGACCCTCGAGGTGGTCTGCCCTACGAACCGCAAGACCGTTTTCCGAGTTCCTAACAGACACCTTCAATCGCCAGCATGATTATTTACGGATAAGCGTTACGGAGCGATGCAACCTACGCTGTCTCTACTGCATGCCCGAAGAAGGCGTACAACTTTCGCCGCCTCCTCGTCTTCTGACCTCGCCTGAGATCGTCTACCTTTCGTCGCTTTTCGTCTCCCAGGGCGTTACCAAGATCCGGCTTACGGGCGGGGAACCGACAGTGCGCAAAGATATCGTCCCTTTGATGCAGTCGATTGGGGATCTGCGACGTGATGGTCTGCGGGAGCTATGTCTGACGACTAATGGGATTTCATTGCATCGGAAACTCGACACCATGGTTGAAGCGGGGTTGACGGGGATAAATCTCAGTCTGGATACGCTTGATCCATTCCAGTACCAGATAATGACTAGACGGAAGGGGCTCGACGCTGTGTTGAAAAGCATCCAGCGGGTTCTGGAGATGAATGAGATGGGTGCGGGCATCAAGTTGAAGATCAACTGCGTGGTGATGCGCGGGATCAACGATCGGGAGATACTCCCATTTGTTGAAATGGGACGTGAAAGCCCCATCGAAGTGCGCTTCATCGAATATATGCCGTTTGACGGCAATAAGTGGAATGAGGGCAAAATGTTCTCTTATCGCGAAATGCTGGCGGTCATCCAGGAGAAATATCCGAATCTGGAGAAACTGACCGACCACAAGAACGATACTAGCAAAACATATCAAGTGCCCGGGTTTCAGGGCCGGGTCGGGTTTGTCACCAGTATGACCCATAACTTCTGCGGTACCTGCAACCGACTGCGCATCACCTCTGATGGGAACCTGAAGGTGTGTTTATTCGGAAACTCCGAGGTTTCCTTGCGTGACATTGTTCGGAAGGCGAACAAAGGAGATCCAATTGACGAGGCCGCTCTGGAAGAATTGCAATTGCTTGACACAGTACAGACTGCAGCACGGGCAAGTGATACGGGTGATCTGGTCAACCCGCGGGAACGGGAACTGCTCGACGTCATCGGCATGGCAGTTAAGCGCAAGAAGGCGAAGCATGCTGGAATAGGAGAACTTGAGAACATGAAGAACCGGCCGATGATTCTTATTGGTGGGTAGGCGTGTTTTTGTCTTAATCTACCCGACAAATGTGTATGGCAGGGGATGTTTGGACCATATATGCGGTCCTTGTACATGAGAGATGGTGCATTTAGTTTGATGTGTACATATCGTTTCAATGTTGAATAAGGCTGATGATAAGATTATTAGATGATGAATCGAGGACATCAGTGCCAAACCATTGTCACAGCCTGTTGGGAGTCTCTCTCAGAAAGCATCCATGGTCTAAGGTACCAACGCAAATGCTGGCATTGGGTACACCGTTCGCAGCTCAGGCCCGTTTCTGTCATGGTGGTCGTAGTGCTGGACCTGCAAATCCCCCCAACCATGATAAAGATCAGAAGAATTCCGAAGCTGCCCTACCAACGGCCTCGGATGCAGACCTCCCTCATCTGACACCATCCCAGAATGTGCATATGACCCAAATCAACGAAAAGCCAATCACCCACCGCCAAGCAACCGCCAGGGGTTTAGTATATTTCTCCAACAACCGCCCCTGGGAACTGCTCCGCGAGGGACAAGGCACACACAAAGGCGACGTGTTCAGCGTTGCTCGCATTGCTGGGATCATGGCCGCTAAACGGACCCCAGACGTGGTTCCGCTCTGTCACCCGGGGATCGGGATCACCGGCGTCGAAGTGAATGTGAAGCTCCTTGAACCAGTAGACCACAACGCGTCTAAAGATGAGGAGACTATGCATTACGGTGCCATGCGTGTGACTGCCACAGTGCACTGCCAGGGCCGTACGGGAGTCGAGATGGAAGCTATGACGGCGACGATGGGGGCTGCACTGACAGTGTATGATATGCTTAAGGCCGTGGACAAGGGGATGACCATTGGAAGAGTACAATTATGGGAGAAGAAAGGAGGGAAGAGTGGGCATTGGCGACGAGAAGAATGAGTCCTGTCAGTATTCACTATTCATCTGTACTGTGTCTGTACTTGTAGATAAAGAGATGATCAGCCCTACGGCAAATGCCAAGCCGGCCGGTCCCGTGATTCCATTTCGAAGCCTTTTCCCAACTCCAGAACAACGACACTTCTTATCTTCACCATTATTTCTGCCAGAAAAGGAGCTTTAGAAATGGAATAACACAGGTTACTGCCCGTTGACTACGACAATACTCTCGAATAACTGTTCTTGATCAATTGTTGAATCCTCACCGCGACTCGACGTCCCCGCACAACACCGCTTACCGTCTCATATACCATCGGGTCCTTCTCACAGTTAGGAGGAAACAGCACATCATCAACGCCTCTGTCCAGTCGTCCAATCGACCGTTTACTCGGAACTCTCTCTCTTTCTTCCCCCAGATCGCCTTTGAAACCAGACAATGGGTTGTGATATCAGCCTGGAATTCTATCGGATATTTAGAAGAAATTGGTC
The DNA here is from genome assembly GCA_003004485.1 of Aspergillaceae sp. MA 6039. NCBI lineage: Eukaryota > Fungi > Ascomycota > Eurotiomycetes > Eurotiales > Aspergillaceae > Aspergillaceae sp. MA 6039. The sequence goes on along the minus strand of PQMF01000035.1, from coordinate 107,714 downwards.
TTGTGGGTAGCGGTGTGCGCCCTTACCGTTGAAACTCTCCAAAGAGGGGAGATATTTTGCTTCGGCTGTTCAAAACTCATTCAATGATTAACTCTGCATGTACAGAAGCTGTTCTGTGCTTGCTTTTTTCACGCTTTTCCTTGCTGGCTTCTAGATTGGCCAATCCTGTTGCAGTGCAGCTGCAGGGCTCGACTGGGGGCTGCTGGTTGGTCCCCTGTACCTTGCATTCTTGAGGTCTTGCATTGTTGCTGGGGGAGTTTATATCGATTAAAGGTGGTTTTGTTTTTGCCAAAGATGATCTGTACGTTCTTCGTTCCTTTTTTTTCCCTTTAAATCACCCCCGGGATCCTTGGCCTGACTGATTATGTTCGTATAGTCCGTGAATGGCGACGGCCGTTTGGTCGCTTCATTATGGCTGCCCTTCCTCCTTGCAACTTTCTCATGCTGCATTATACCTACTTCGTTGTCACGCCGTTGATATGCAGTGTCATCTTCTGGGGTGCCTCGACGCCGTCGCACTGTGTAGCCTATGTCGACGCTCTGTTCATGTGTGTCAGTGCAATGACTGGTGCTGGATTGAATAGCGTATGCCATCCGTATATCGCGTAAATTCCTGAAATACTGGCTTATCGACATGTTTAGGTTGATTTATCCTCGTTGAACACGTTCCAGCAGTCCATTTTGTTTGCGCTTCTTATGCTGGGGCATGCCATCCTTATTTCCATCACGGTTCTTTTTGTCCGGAATCGGGCTTTTCATTCGAAATTCAAAGGAATATCCAAGATCCGCGCGCGCCATTGGTCGACCCGACGTGTGTCTGAATATGGTCTTTCACCGGATCCTCATGGCCATGCAGCCCGTGTTTGTAGAGAAAACCAGAACAATAGATTAGTTCCTATCAAGTGTGGCAGCAAGGATCATGTGATAACTCAGCAAACGCCCGCAGAACCTTCGTCTTCCCTGGCGGATGGTGACCATATTCAATGGGCGGATGATGATCAAGTCACAATTGGTGACGCGAGAACGAGGCAGCTCCATCACAGCCATCACCCGCACCCTGTGTTCCCTATGGTGGGAGTCGGTGCTCGGATGGATCTGAACAACCATCCCAGGGATGTTCCGCCTAATCTACCTTTTCACGAAAAGGATGATGATTTTACCGGTTTGAAGGGTATCCTTCGCGGAACGCAGAAATATTTCGCTTCTAAAGGAGTCGTTTCGCGGAATTCCTCGTTCCATGGCCTTGCCCCGGCCGAACGGGATGAGCTCGGGGGGGTCGAATATCGGGCAGTTTCTTTCTTGTCGGTCATAGTCCCAATTTATTGGCTGAGCTTCTTGATACTCGGGGCCGTGGGTGTGGGAGGTTGGTTGAAAGCCTATCGTCCGGACATTTCCCGTTCGAATGGGTTATCGCCCTTCTGGACAGGTGCCTTTTTTGCCGTCTCGGCATTCGTGAACAGCGGCATGTCTCTTCTGGATGAAAATATGACGGCATTGCAGACGAGGTACGAATTCCCTCTACGAATTCCCTCTGCAGTGGTGAACTGACTTGATTGCTGACTGCTAATAGTGCATACCCGCTTTTGACCATGGGCATGTTAATTCTCGCTGGAAATACGCTTTACCCATGTTTCCTGCGATTTATTATCTGGACCATGAGGCGAATGATGCCGGACAGGGCGTCATGGAACTCGTGGAAGATCACGCTGGATTTTATTCTAGACCATCCCAGAAGAGTATGTGAAAAACTGTTTGTCTGGAGAGGGTTGAGGCTAACCAAGCCCAGGTCTACACGAACCTTTTCCCAGCGCGTCACACATGGTACCTTTTGGGAACTGTTATCATCCTAAATGGAATTGACTGGGCAGGATTTGAGCTCTTTGCCATTGGAAACCAGGAAATCGAAAAATTGCCTACCGGCTCTCGTGTTTTGGATGGTTTATTCCAGGCTCTATGTTCGTATCCATTCTGAGTCTTTAAATTCCTTTGGCTGACAATTTGTTTCAAGCTGTGCGTTCGGGAGGATTCTATGTTGTGACTATCTCTGGGTTGCGTCAGGGTTTACTCGTTCTATATGGTAAGTTTCAATGCTCTATATATCTTATTTTCTTGTCCAATAGCTAATGAATCTTAGTTCTCATGATGGTTAGTCGTGGACCCAGTGAGATGGATTTGTTGGTAGCTCACACAATTTACTGCAGTACGTTTCAGCGTTTCCAGTGCTGGTTACTATGAGGTTCGTGCTTCCTCTTTCAAATCAAAGTAACACAATCGCTAATATGCTACCCAGGAACACCAATGTCTACGAGGAACGTTCTCTAGGCGTTTACAGCCACGATGAATCAATAGAAGGAACGGATACGAAAACCCCAAATATATTCATTTCCCTTGTCAGGCATTATCTCCTGGGTCGACAAGGCCTCTCCATCCCCGAAGCTTCCCGCAGCTACTTCGTCCATCAACAACTCCGCTCCCAACTCAGCCACGACATCTGGTGGATTGCGATAGCAGTTCTTTTCATCGCCATCGCTGAATCCAACCATTACCAAAGTGACCCCGTCGCTTTCTCAACCTTCAACATCATTTTCGAAGTCGTCTCAGCCTACGGGTGCGTTGGCATTAGTGTCGGGTTCCCGGGCAAGAATTCGTCGTTCTGCGGTGCCTGGCACACGATAAGCAAATTAATCTTGGCTGCTGTCACGCTGCGCGGACGGCATAGGGGCCTTCCTGTCGCTATCGATCGGGCCGTTATGCTGCCTAGTGAGAATCTGGCGTATGCGGAAGAGGAAGATGCAGCATTGAGACGCGAGCAGACGAGGACATTGGGGGCGGATAAAATGCCCGTAGGGTCTGTTTAGATCCGTCCTATGCTATCATATACAAAGGTGTAGGGTGGATAGGTGGATGGATGGTAGAGAGTTGTTGACAAACAGGATGTGCTTTTGCTTTTCTAGATTTTGCTTTAAATGGTGTGATAGATGGTTTGTCTTTTTGTTGCTTGCTTGGTATTGGTATATATAAATTTGTTTCATGCTTTGGAGATCGATTGTGTGATTATATTCATAGAATAGATAGAGTGCTACTAGAAAGAATCCATGACCTATGCTCAGCCTTACCTCCAAACTTTTTGTATTGACATCAAAGAAAATGGTATGTTGCAAGATATCTATATAGAACAGCATACAATAGTAGTGAATCCAATAATAGGAAGACAGAAGACAAACTAAGATTACTCCTCTTCCATTTCACCCTCTGCTTCCTCCTCATCCTCGTCTTCATCTTCCCATTCCTCTTCATCCTCGTCTTCCTCCTCGTTCTCAGCGCCGCCATCATCAGAAGAAGCAGAAGCAGAACCAGCCTCGATACCATTACCATCAGCGCCATCGTCACTGTCACCCTCGTCTTCACTCCCGCTAGCGAAAGTCTCGACCATGGGTTCGTCCTTATCTTCCTGCTCCTTCGTTCTTCTCCGCTTTTCCTCCTCCCGTCTCCCCTCTTCCATGATGGCAGCTCTCTCCTCGCGGAGCTTCCGCTGCGTCTTGACGAACGCGCCAAGCGGTGTAGCTTCCCAGCTGACATCCTTGAGGAAGGTCTCGACCCCAGCGCGGTTACGTGGGGTGTAGGTCACGTTAGCGCGACGTTCCTCGACCCAGCGCGCGTTGGACTCAACCTTCTGCACGAGCAGCAAGATCATCTGGTTGATCTTAGAGTTCTTGTTACCGCCGGTGCGCGCGGAGACCTGTTTCAGCCAGCGCTTGAGCATGACAACGACGGGGACGGAGAGCTCGGGGAACGCGATGTGCTTGGACCAGAGGACGAAGAACTCGGAAAGGAGCTCGGCGACTTGTTCGCCCACGCCGTCCTGGTAGATGCGGGTGCGGAGGTAGGATTTGGGCGCGCGGATGGAGGTGTTGAAGTCGAGGGGCTTGAGAGTGCTGGATTTTGGCGGTTTGCGCATTTCGGCCATGTTGAGGACCTCCATGAGGGTCGAGGCGAGGGGGATGTAGGTACCCGTTGCACGAGAGAGTCGGAGCACGGCGCGGATTAGCTGGAAGCGGAGGGGAAAGTAGCTGGCGGTTGGGATGAGGCGCATGGCGCCGATGATGATCTGGACGACGGGGTAGATGAGGGGGCGGAGGGCGGATTGTTTGCCGGCCTTGGCTTCGACGAAGCCATCGCAGTGCTGCGAGAGCACGCGGGACCAGAAATCAAGCGAATGCACGTATTGCCAGTTGTAGATGGCTTTGTAGGCTTCCTTGGAAGTGGTAGTGATACTGCTGCGGAGGTGGATTGCCAGCTGACGGATGAAGCTAAAGCCTGCCGTGTAGGAGACGTTCTGATCAATGCCCCAGAGTTCAGTTGCCGAGTTCTTCATCAGGTTAACACCGGCGAGGGTGTGGACGGTTGTGTTTCGGCTACCCTTGACCACACCTTCATACGAAGCCTTGAGAACTGTCTCGCGAATTCCGGCGTCGCCTATGACCATTAACCGGCGCAGCACGAGGAATGCTGTGATGCGGGTTGTTTCTGTGGTGGAAACATCTGCCCAAATTCCGACGACGATCTTGATCAAGGCTTTAAGGAGCTTCCTGAACTGTAGAAGATAGGGGAGCATGGGCTCGACAGACGAGAGAGTCAACTTCAGTGTCTGAGCGTCAGACAGGTTGGAAAGCAATTGATGGACGGACGACGTGTGCGATTTGATCAGAGGCGTGAGTGTCTTGAACTTCTTCGAATCCAGAGACACCTTGACTTTGCCGGAGGATGTCTCTTTAACTGGAAGATGGTGAGATAAAACAAGAGGGACCAGGTTGAGCGCCGTAACGAGCACCTGGTGGTACACGCTCGAGTCTCGAATCGAGTATTTCAACTCCTGACTGTCGGCTTCGTTGAGGTACGCTGCGCATCGGAACGCCAACACAGCCTGTCGCATAGCTTTGATCGAGTGTTGCTCTTCCATCAGTTTCTGCCACTTCTTCACCATCGGAATAGTGAGCGTATTATCCTCCATCTCTTCATCCTCGCCCTCTTTCGCCGCCTTGCCTTTCTTCTTCTTGACCGGGCCTTCCTCCTCTTCGCCCTCGCTCAACGCATCGACTTCAGCTAGGTCCCCGTGGTCACCGAAATCGAGCAACTCTGCATCGTTCTCTTTCAGGTACTTGTAGAACTCCGGGTCCCTCTCCTTCAATGCCTCCAGTTGGTCCTTGTGTTCGCCAAACCCGTCGGGGCCGCTAGCCGGCGAAGCGTCGCCATCACTTTGCGATGCACCATCCTCCTCTTCACCGGAGCCCGCGGAAACCTCCTCATCCTGTTCTTGGGCCCGCGATCGCTTGCGCTTCCCAATCTTCTGCGAGACATCCTTCTTCTGGGTCTTACTGTCCGAGTCTGCGATGTCAAAACCACCCGCAAAGAAGTCATCGACGTTCATTTCTGCGAACGCATCCTGATTTTTCGTCTGCTCATGTTTTCCTTCGGTGACATCTTGTTCTTCCGTCCGTTGTCTGGCATTGTCGGTCTTGCGCTTCTCTTTCGTCTGGTGTCGCTGCTTGATCTTCGCGGTCGCTTTGCGTCGCTCGAGAGTATCCTTGAGGTGATTCTTCTCGAATTTCTTGGTCGACTTCTTCTGAGCCATGATGAAAAAGCTCCCTGAATACGGGTGCCGGGAATGAAAATTGCAATTTGGCAGAATATGGAATGAAGCGTTGCCGGATAAAAAAGAAGAACAAAAAAAAAAATTCGGAGAGCCGTTGGTGGCAGAAAATCCCAATTTGGTCACCGCCTTGTTACTCCGCTTGGGCCATGTTCTCCATACTCCAGACGGTAATGACAAGACTACAGCATTGATATTTAACATTCGCCAGGATGTATGCCCAGCGACCTCTTGCATATGCGCCTACTCCATACAGCTACACTCCGAATCCGACGCTGACAGCTTCCATCAATCTTGATGAGGTATCCTGCTCTGACGTTGTGCACTGCGGCTCCGCGAACTAACAGCTGTTCCAGGAAGTCAAACTAGCTACCAGCTCAGCAGAACGAGATCTTTACGAGTCTTTGGCGGAAATCTACAGCATTATCGTGACTCTGGATGGGCTGGAGAAGGCTTATATCAAGGATGCGGTCACCGAGGCGGAGTACACGGAGACATGTACCCGGTTGTTGAAGCAGTACAAATCCAGCCTGGGCGATGACACTGTCGCAAGGGAATTTGTCGACCTAGAGACCTTCAAGCGGATGTGGGAGGTAAGCTTCATTTTCGTGGGACTAGCTCTGCATGGCTTGACGTATGTCGCTGATATATGCTTTAGTTAGAATGCCCTCGTGCTACGGAACGTCTTCGAATCGGTCTTCCCGCGACAGTCGAACAAGCTACGCATACTGCACCGACAGCGCCTATGGGTACTACAGCCGCTGGTTCGGCAAGCGGTGCCTCAGGCAGTCTGATCTTGACGGCCACGGAGAACTTCATCACGTTCTTGGATGCGCTGAAGCTGAACATGGTGTCGAAGGATGCGCTACACCCGCTGTTGTCTGAAGTCATCCAGTCAGTAAACAAAGTGACGGATGGAGACTTCGAGAATCGCGGCAAAATCATCCAATGGCTGATTACATTGAACCAGATGCGCGCAACAGAGGAGCTCAGTGAGGAACAGGCGCGGGAACTGTCTTTCGATATCGAATCGGCATATCAAGGCTTTAAGGCGACATTGGGCTAAACAGGCAGTGTAGTTTATCTGCGTATACTGAAGTTTTGTTCCCTAGCGTCAGGAGTCTTGGTTGTCTTGAATGAAATAATGTCCGGCGTATTGTCGTCCGGACCAATTCCCGAACTGCGGAACCAGCCTTTCCTCTTTGGGCAATCGCGAAGTTTTCCCCGCGACATCACCAACACTCCGATTCTTCCTCTGCGATAACTCCACGATGTCCACGTTTTCTGTGAGATACTTAATTCCATGACAGTCAAGGTTAATTCTACTCGCCTGACTACAAAATGACCAGCAAAGACCCCGGCGAGCCTCTTCACGGTAGCCCCCCGGCCTCTTCGCCGATAGTTGCGATAACTGACCGATAAACTCTTCCCTATTAGTGCTCGACCTCCCCCAGGTTTATACCAAGCCGTCTGGCACCGAGCTAATGAGAGCCCTCGATGTCCTAGCGCTTCAGCCACGTTCTTTTACTACAAATGCGGACGAAGTTGCGAATGGTCCATCCGTCCAGCCAGCTGGGGTGACGCGCTATCTGACTTCGATCATCTCTAGTCCACTCTCGTGGCTAAAAAGTGATGCACTGCGAGAAGCCATATGGGACGCTGCTTCCGCTCGGCTCAGTGAGCGGTCTGGCCGCACTGGTAGGTAGAGGAGTCTGCTGATAATTGGTGACTTGGGGGATCTGACGTTTGAAAATAGCCATGCCAGCCATGTCTCGTCTGTTCTCGGTGCCTACCGCAGGGGATGAAGAGTTGACACTGACACTCCACGAACCCTCACTCACATCTGACAACCTGGGAATGAAGACCTGGGTTTCCTCTTACCTCCTCTCTCGTCGCCTTTTTACAATTCTCGACACCGCACCCCGACTCGTCCCGTCTACATCAACAGCCTCTGGTACAGAGGAGGTCCGAGCGCTAGAGCTGGGTTCTGGGACTGGACTAGTTGGGCTCTCCTTCGCCGCCCTTCGGGGCAAGTCAGCCGCCGTCCATCTGACAGATCTTCCATTGATTGTCCCAAACCTCGCTCACAATGTTTCACTGAATGTGGAGCTTCTGAACAAAACAGGAGCAACGGTGACAACAGGCGTTTTAGACTGGTCTGTCTCTCCCAATCCAGCTCCCACCTCAGAACAACAATATGATATAATTCTCGCTGCGGATCCACTGTATTCGCCCGTCCACCCACAATTACTCTCTAATGCCATCACCCATTGGATAAGCCGTGGCGCCAATGCACGTGTGGTGCTTGAAATGCCATTGCGCGATGCTTATCTGCCACAAGTAGATGAACTCAGGCAGAGGCTGGGGGATCTTGGCCTGAGTGTGATTGAAGAGGGAGAGGAAATCGGGTACGATGATTGGGAGACTGCGGATGGTGGTGCGCTTGAAGTGCGGTGTTGGTGGTCTGTTTGGGGCTGGAGAGAAGCGCTTGGATCATAGACTGACAGCTCTCGAGACGATTGATTGAATGTTCGATGAAGTGATGATCAACGAAGATGGTGCATACGCCTGGCATGTTGAAGACATATACATCCGAATTGGATTATATGAGCTAGCTATTATTTAACAGACAAATAATAAATGAGCAGAACCTCGAACTATATGCTAAACACACATTCAACCCAACTTTTGCAAACCCCGGCAAGCTCTCAGAGCCTACTCCCTTGAAATATGCACCTCAGTCGTTCTCCGGATATTCTTACTGTCGCCCGAATCATCCAAAGCCGCCGAACCAGCCGGAGGCATGATATTTTCTTGGCTACCGGAGATATTATCGTAACCCCCGTGCGACATCATGATACTATCATCGGGGATATGCGACGCCAACACGCGCGTCTTAAACGAGGAAAGCTGCCCGGAGCGAAATCCCCCCCGTCTCCCTGATCCTCCTGCTGATGGGCCCGAGATCCCACTGCGGTTCTCATATCCGTAGCGGTTGCTGCTTCGAGCAGCGCTATTGTGATATGAACGACCCATCAGGAAGAGGACAAATTGGCGGAGCGTTGGGATGGTTGCGCAGATCACGATGACGTACATCTTGGTTTTATTAGCTGCTATCGCGATGGGATGAGAAGGACGGTTTGCTTACCTCTGCGCTGTAAATTGTTGAAAAAAGGGTAGGGTGTCCGTTAGTTGGTGGTTGGTTTGTGTTAGGGTTGTTGGTTGCGGCTACTTACGAGTACCACAGTGTGATTGGCGCCCAGGCCCCTGTTTATTGCAACTCGATTAGTCCGGATTGTCAACTAGTAACGAACGGGGGAACTGGACATACAGGTAATATCACTCTGGTTTGGCAGTTGCTTTAGCAGGATAGCCTTGACTGTTGTTGCTGCCGCCGCGCTGGACAAAGGGTTAGCACACTCTTTGCCAGCTTGGTGATTTGAAAGCAGGCTGCTTACAAGATACCAGCGCCCATGACTCCTATAATAGTCAGTCTGACTTTCAAAGATAGCTGCACATTCCAGAAAACGAAGACTGGGAAGACAGCCAAAGCGAAATCGGTAAATGCGTTATAAGCTGGTTCTCCGGGGCTCAATCAGCAATCCACACACAATCGAAGCGGGAAAGAAGAAACAAAAAGCCAGATCGTACAAGCCTGGATAAGCGCAATGACTAACTGTGTCATCAAACCCATGCAATGCCCTGGCACCGACGGATTCCAAATGCTCTCCGCAGGCACACAGAACCCGATGAGGATGACAATACACATGATGTTCACGATCACCGAGATGACGGTGACCACGTAAAGAAAACGTCTCTGTAACTTCGTCGCCGCCTGGCCCATGACCCGGAGCAGGAAGAGTACTACCGAGATCTTTCCCGTGGTCGTGCTTATAACGGAGAAATTAGGCGCTAAAATAGTGTATTTGAAGGCGTTTATGCGGTCCCCGGCATCTGGGATGGCCTCGTAATGCACACCCAGGCCATATTTGATACCGACTGCGACTAGCGAAGAGCATACTAAGGCGCTGGACTTGAGGGAGTTAACGTGCTTCTTCGAATGGGGGGGGCCAGGTATATGAATCCTTACCAGAGAGAACACGATGAAGGCATCATCCCACCCGATGTTCCGGGTCAGGAATATTCGAGAGAATAACCGTGCACCTACCGCAACCACAGCGATGGAACCGAGGGTCCAGGAAACGACCGTGATTCCTTCAGCCTGGCTGGCTTCATCCATAGTTCAACGAGTGACAATTTTGCATGACATTTCCTTCTCTTCCTTCCTCTTATTCCGACACGGTACATAAAGGGTCTTATGAAACCGGGAGAAAACCCTGGCACTATGCTCAAATCCACCTGGCCAGGGTCTGGATCCTTCCCAGGAGGTTAATATCGATAGGTCAACGGGCATGTAGACGGAGTACTGTGGTCGAACGGCCGGGCCCGAAGGAGCATTCCGTATTCGAGTGAACAGAAGCAAAAAATTCATATCGTGACCTTTTGTAAAACACAACTAGTGCTTCAAGATAAGTAATTATGCTCTACGGGATTTCACCTCCGAATAGATACATAACATTCGGCCTGTCAACGGCGCGTGGAGAGCGGCCCGCGGGCCCAGCCGCTGTCAATGGCCGCACTAAAGCGTAGGCTAAATGTCACTAGCTTCAACGGCAAGTGCTTCCGAAGGTAGACATGGACACGGCATGGGATGATCGTCGACGCACAAGCGAGGCTATCCATATCGTAGAGAGATGGGTCATAAAAGGCCCCCCGTATAAGAGGATGCCGAGTCATGCACGGAGCATAGGACGGTAGAAGTGTCAACCCTAGTCTTTGCTTCGGGATTCTTTCAGCAGCCATGATGTCTCTATTCCGGTGGTTTAAGGGATTGCACCGTGCTCCTGGACACAAGGAATATAATAAGACTAGCTCTCGTGAGCTCTCTCCTCTTCCATGTCACTCTAAGAATCAGTTTCATCTTGTCACACATACTCACAATGTCACTAGAAACGCAGCAGTCCAAGACCAATGGCGTGCTCCAGCAACTCTATGACCGGATGTCTGCCTTCGAGCTTCAGAATACTGAGACTGATCGTCTAGCCACCATCCAGGCTGCACGGGATCTCATCTGTGAGCTCCAGACGCCCCAGGAGTCTATGGTCGATATCACTTATTCGGTATTATCCAGGTAGACTATAGATATGACAGGTAGCAACCATACTGACAGTCTGTATAGCCAACTCACCCTCTGTGTCTCTGTATCGGGATAGATCTCGATATCTTCAACACCATAGCGAGCCGGAATGGCCCCGTTTCTCTCGAAGACGTCGCGGCAGTTAAAGGGGCGGATCCCTTGCTAGTCGGTCTGTTCTGGATCCTTGGCTAATTGATCACTTTTGACCTGTACTGACTGTTTAGAACGTGTGCTGCGCATTCTGACCAGGATCCGCTATGTCAATGAAGACGGCGTCAAGCAATACAGCGCCAACGACATGACAAGACAAATGACCAATCGACTGGCCGTTGCGAGAGTGAAGTTCATGTTCGCATTTGCTTGCCTCCTCTCCCCTCTCCGCTGATGATAGTGAGCCCTGATAAAGCTAACCAACCATGCCAATGAAATAGTTGGATGGGTATGCCCACCCTCTCCAAAATCCCCGAATTCCTCCAAAAGACCGAACACAGGAATCCCGAAGGCGCAGTCAATGGCCCTTTCAATTACGCCGAGAACTTTCCTGAAACGATTTGGCAATGGGTTGGGCTGGACCAAGCCAAGCTGGATACCTGCAACACGTTCATGGAAGCGGACCGGGGCAGTCGTCCCAGTTGGCTGGAGTGGTTCCCTGCCAAGGAGCGGGTCGTTGATGGGTTCGACGCCAGCTCTGGTGGGAAATTGCTCGTTGATGTTGCTGGAGGCCGTGGTCATGATCTTGACGCCTTCCGGCGGAAGTTCCCTGATGCCTCTGCTTCGGGGCGTCTTGTCGTTGAGGACCTCCCGCAAGTGATTGGCGATATTCATGATCTGGACACTTCCATTGAACGAGTTGGGTTCGATCTGTTCGGTGACCAGCCTGTGAAGGGTGTGTCATTCCTTCCCCTTCCTTCCTTCCTCTCGTCTTCAAACCCTATCTCACATATGCATGCAGACGCCCGCGCATACTACCTCAAATTCATCCTCCACGACTGGAGCGACGACGATTGCCGCAGGATCTTGCAGCTCCTCGCGTCCGCCATGAAAAAGGGCTACTCCAAGCTGATTATTGAGGAGTTCATCCTGGCAGACAGCGACTGCCCCATGCTCTCGGCCATGTGGGACTGGCAGATGATGGTGTTCTGCAACAGTATGGAGCGTACCAGGGCACACTGGCAGCGACTGCTGGAGTCGGCTGGGTTCACAGTGATTCGGTTCTGGTACCCGCCTGGCGATGGACAGGGTATCATTGAGGCAGAGATTGCTGACCGTGCTGAGGGTGATGCTTCTGTCGAGGCGAAGCTGTGATTGCTGAAGGAGCTTATAAGCGACGTTATGTATAATCGAATAATTTGCTGGAAGGGATAGCGACTGACGGGACTAAATTGCTTTTCGCATCTCTACTTCCAGCTGTAGCTATTGGAACCAGAATATCCAGTTTTGTAGCCTGTCAGCATGCTATGGCCAATCTATAGGACCGTCTCATCCGCATTCTGTAAAGTTAACGAGCCCTGGAAGACGGCTATACATCAGACGAAAATGAATTAATATTGTACAGTATGCTTTTATCCCTAACAACGAAACGCCAGATCCTAGATGTTCTAATCATCAAAGCCACTCCAGTTATCGCCACTGCCAGCATCCGTAGCCTGTGCTTGCTTAGCCTTTCTATCCTGACTCGCCGAGATAAGCGCTTTCTTCTTATTCTCCTGGCGTCTCTCAAAGCCACTCTTGGTACTGATCCTCATCCTGCGATGTTCCTTGTCATCCTTGTCATCCTTGATGCTCTTCAGAGACGACTGCCGAGCCTTGACACCATGCTTCTTCAGCTCCTTCTTGTTCTTCTTGCTAAGGTCTGGTAATGCGTCCAGCAGCCATTTCTGGACGGATTTCTCGCCGTCCGTGCCGCGCAGTTTTTCGCTGACGTCGATGATGTTCGCGATGCTCTTCACATATGGGATGTCTTCTTTCGTGTAGTAAGTGACTGCGATACCACCCTCCCGCCCAGCTCGACCAGTTCGTCCGACTCGGTGGACGTACACAGCTGCCGAGTTAGGGATGTCGTAATTTACGACGCCGTTGATGCCGCGGAAGTCAACGCCACGGGCCAGCAGATCCGTTGTAACCAGGATCCAGATCTCGCCTTTACGGAACCCTTTCATGATCTCGGATCGTTGGCTGTCCGATAGGTCGGAGTGAAGCACGGCGATACGAGCTGAGCCGCCAGCCTCGGGTGGGATGTCGTAGCGTAGTTCGGAATGCAGCGCGACAGCTCTAGGAATTGTCTGGGTGAAGATCAGGAATGGAGGCCTGAGGCGCACGTCAGAAGCTGAGGCTGCGGTGGGATGCAGGAGTTGTCTAAGTCCTAGGAGCTTTCCTTGTTCGGTTGCAGCGTAGACTAGCTTGTGATGGATATTCGGAATGGCGGAATCCTTCAATCCGACGATAAGACGAAGTAAAGGAGAAGATATTACCCCATTGACAGATTCGTGGCGCTCTTTGATGGTCGATTTCGCCAGGTCTTCGATATTCGATCCCATAGTCGCTGACCACAAGGTCACCCGGAGCTCGGGATGTGTGCAAGAGCGCCAGATATCGAGAGTCTGCTCGCGAAATAGAGGATCCAGGAGAACGTCTGCCTCGTCCAGGACAAGACTCCTTACCAGAGGCATCGTAGCCACGGACTTCGTCCGGTTTCCGGAGAGCGCATTGACAAGCATCAATGGTGTCGTAACGAGAATATCACTTTTCGTGACGGGGACCCTTTTCCGCTTGTTGTCTTTGCCTTCTTTGGCCTTCTCATCATCGTCTGCTTCTGACTCGGATGATTCTGCGCTGTCTTCATTCAAGACATTTTCGTCATGTTCGTTGTCATCCTCGTGCTCCGCCACTCGCATGCCCTTCTTCATCATAGTGATTTTCACTCCAGTTCCTGCCACTAGCTTTCTCCCTTCATTTACAATCTGTCCCGCAAGCTCCTTGGTTGGCGCAACGACGACTGAAAATATCCCACGTTCAGCTTGTTCATGATGATGCCGACAGATCTTGTTAATCACCGGGATCAAAAACGCCAGTGTTTTCCCACTCCCCGTCGGCGCGACCACCAAAAGATCCGGCTCAACGCTCCTCTCGTTCCTGGATATCCGAGCGACGGCAGGTTCGCCCAGCAACAAAGGCAGTGTCCCCAGTTGCACCTCCGTGGGAACAGTAAACCCCTGCTCAGCGATATTTTCCGAGAGCCCTCTCGGAATTTTATACTTAGAGCGCAACTCCCGGAAAGAAACAAGAGGCTGAGGGAATAATCGACGTGCTTTTTTCTGTTCCTTTTTGGTGGGAGCAGCGAGGAGAGCTTCCTCCTTCTTCGCCTTATTCTTCTTTTTCTTCTTCTTGGGCTCTCCGTTTTGGGCTTCTGTTGGCGCCGGTGGTTGGATTTCATCCATGTCGCGCAAATCCGTCACTTTAATCTTATGCGCGTTCAGAACAGTCCGTCGCTGGACCTCATCCATAACATCATCTTCAGAGCCAGACCCATCGTCGCCATCTTCCTGACGACCGTCTTTCTCAGCGGTACCATCTTTCACCGCCGCCCCAGAAGCAGAGGCAGAGGTAGATTTCTTACCGCCCGCATTAAAAAAGTCCAATTCCGCTCCATCATCATCATCATCGTCCGCATCTCCCGGGACATCAAGCTCCCGCAGGCCCCTCTTTCTCTTCTTCCCATTCGCATGTTTCGCTTCTTCCAAGACCCTCTCAGCTTCAGAATTGCGAAACAACTGTGGATTTTCTGCTTTGCCTGTTGATGGAGTCGCACCCGCGCCACCTGCTTTTGTTGCTGCTGCTCCGGCTTTCAACTTAGTTGACCTGGTTAGGAGCTTGAAGGCGTCCATCGCAGGCCTGGTTGGTTTGAATGATTGGCCTTTTATTTATTGCTCCACGACAGTCCAGTTCGGTTATCTATTCTCCTAGCGTGAATAAATACTTGCGTGGTTCGCGGCGTTGTCGCGGTGGGTTGTTGTCGGACATGCATTTAAAGGTAAGAAAAGAAAAAAAGTTGTCGGGTTCCGCACGGACCAATCAGCGAAGACCGCGAACTGCACAATCGCACAAAATCGATGATGAATAAGAAAGGGAAAGAGTAACAGACAATAAGATAGTCAACTGTTGGTAGCTAAGCTATCCAGGACTCTGTGGGAGAAACTGGCGCAATTCGCAATGGGAGTCATTGACAAACAGAACACCGATGGCCCATGCTCCTTGACGCGGCGCCGGAGCCTACACATTACGGAGTACTACTACAGAGTAGATAGAGGGAGTACTCTTTACAGAGCAGTCTGAGAGGAGCGAGGAAAGTTGATATTGGTAATAATACGTATACAGAGCCAAATCCAAAGCAGAGGGCGACATCGCATAGCCGAGCGGCTCCCGATATACACAATAGCATGTATGAATAAAGAAAAGAGACATTCAACCGCATAATTTACCCAGACAACAGTTAAATTCCATCGTCTATCATACAATAGTACAGCACACAAGGAAATTGGAAATTGAAGAAGGACAGATCAGACGTGATTGGTTTTGTAGTTTCAAACAAGAGGGAGGGGGGGAAAGATCTAGTGGTCTCCATGGTGCGCAGGCTCCCCCCTGTATCCGACAATGTGCAATCTTCCGACGATCTCACCGACAGTGAAGAAACCAATGATCTCAGCGGCGGTGACGCCGACGAAAGCGAGTTCCTTAGGGGTGGCGTTACGGACACGGGACAGGAGGTTCTGGGACGAGAAGCCGCTGCTCGACGGGTTGCGGGCGACGGTGAGGAGGTGCTGGTAGTACGACTGGACAGTAGCCATGTTGCTGTTATGGTGTCAGTAAGCGGTTCTGTCTTTGAAATTGGTTGACCACCTTGACAGGCGGCGGCGGAGGTCCCTTACGGAGGGGTCATGTTCTGGCCACGGAAAACCAACTTGCCGAGTTCCAATCCGACTCGCGAGTAGTAGACAGTAGAGGGTATCATAGCTAATACAGCATATATCGTTAGCCATGCACGGAGGGATACTATTCAAGTCGATATCGGCCCAAACAAGGAGGGGAACGGGCAGAAGGATAGCAATCGTAACGCTTCCCCTCTGAGCATCCGGACCATTGGAAGACAGTGAAACAGGTAAAATGAACCCAGAATATTCAAACGAAGGGCCTTCTCTTACACTCGACAATGGAGATCACTTTTCCGGTGTTCCCACCAACGTTCTTGAGAGCACTACCGAGGCTCTGGGCAGCGTTCGTGATGGCGGGGCCGGCGGACGCAGAAACTCTCGAAAGGCCTTCGGTTGCCTTGGAAGCAGCAGACGAAGCAGTCTGGCTCGCCTTGGAGGCAGCTTCGGAGGCGGACGAGGCATGTCTGACGGTGGTCCTCCGGGACAGGACCTGCGACTGCCGCAGTGCCACGGCACGGGAGACTGCGACGGGCATGTCGGAAAGCGACTGGGAGGGGAAGGAAAGACGGTAGAGAAGATGATCAGGAGAGAGGAAAAAGAGTCGCTGGTGAGGGACAGTCGAGTCCAATTGGCGGGTGTGGTCAAGAGCGTCGCGCAGAGCCAGAAATAATGAGATTTGAGTTCGGGAACTTCAGGAAGACGCCTCCGTTCACGTGATCTCATTACCATCGCAGCAACCAGCGATATTAGTGCTACGACTACTGTCCATGAAGCACTATTTGGTTGCTTTATACACAGAATATGAAATGGTGAATCAATATTCCATGCCGACTTTCGATGTCAGTCCAGAACCAGGATCCCAGGTGGTAGCCTACTGGACTTGTTGGCACTGAACACCCCTACCCCAAGGATGCATGAGCTCTGGCTCGGCTAGGGCCAAATACCTGTTGCGAAAGACGGACCCAACATTTTCCAGCATATATAAAAGCTTTTCGTTCCCAAGAAACAGATTGCTATTGCATTGCTGCCGAACGCCGCTTTCTGCTTCCTGGCCCCTGTCGGATCTCCGGGAAAAACAATGAGGGATGGATATACTGGATAACAAGTTGGACAGGACGAAGGCAGAGGTCTCGACGAAGAAACAGACAATTACTAAAGCAGACGAGAAGGACCGATATCAACTAATCTGTTCTGGCGAAATTGGCGACGTAGCTGGCCTCAGCGCCAGCCCGCACCAAGCAGGTGCTAGTTTCCAACACTACGTCAGAACTACAGAGTGCACTCCTTGAGTGTATCGCAACAAACATCTCATTTGCCTATGTTGAAGAAGATGTTACAGCAAGCAATGGATGAACACTTCAATTCAAAATGCAGACCTGGCATCTCATTACTCCAGACGGTCTTGCCATGGCATCCGGGACATTGACAATGAGAAAGCTAGCGAACTACCGCGTACTGACACAGTCAACAATTCAATGTCTGAGACTGCTAGCAACTCGCATGGCTCTGGGATGGTCTATATTGCCCAATCCTCCAAAGTCGCCATTGGAATGCATCTTCAAGGTCCTCGACCACAACCCACCGATCTGCCAGGTGAGGTCGGAATAAACTTTTCTGGAAAGATCTAACAGTGGTTTGCTGTTTATGAATGACGCCCAATAGGATGGTTTCCGTCTTGTTCTGGCATATTGGTATTGCCGTCTGATGCCCATGGATCATGCCATGGCGGATAAAAGCTGGCGCTACCGTGCCAGGCCAAGGCCAAGGCCAACCGGATGCTCTCTAGCATGCGTGACTTTAGATAGGCAACAAATAGGAGTTCAGAATTTGCTGAGTTAGGCCAAATATAGACCTACATAGATCTATATAGTTCACTCCATCCGAGCCAGTATGGAGGGTAATTTGCCGGTGCTTATCAATTTAACCGAGCCTGATTCTTATCGGAAGCGTACCAGAGCCACCAGGCACAGAGTACCGAAACTGCCCTCCTGGTGCTTCTGTCCCTGGTGCTAGAGTCAGGGATCAATAGTATTACAAAAGCATCCAGATTGCCACCTCCTGGAATACTTCTCAGGATGCTATTTTGGCCATTTTCACCCGCACGAATGGCCTCTGCGCCAATGATAGGAAGCCAACCCCACGTTCGCGGGGCAAAAGCTGTGGTTCGGATAAAAGTCGTTTTTATGTTGGGAGAAGCTGGAGAAGGCCAGAAGGAGTGCTGGTAGAGAGGAGTGCTGGCAGTGTGACTCTATTAAAGCAGCGCAGCCCGGTTCTTTCTTCGTCCTTTCTTCTCTTTTCCTCTTCTCTACTCCCCATTGTCTATCCCTCTCTCTCTCTCTCCTGTCGTATTTGGTTCGTTCTTTTAGTTCATTCACACCCTCTACGTCATTCCTGAACCATGGCTGCCGCCACCACTGTCAATAAGTCCAACATTGGCGTTTTCACCAACACCAACCATGACCTCTGGCTCGCAGAATCGCAGCCCTCTGTTGAGGATGTCCAAGCTGGCAAGGGCCTGAAGCCCGGGGAGGTCACGGTCGAGGTGCGCAGCACCGGTATTTGCGGGTATGCTAGCTAGCTACTTATCTCACCCGTGATCGAATGGAATGGTGCTGACAATTGTCCCTTTCAATTAGATCCGACGTTCACTTCTGGCACGACGGCTGCATTGGTCCTATGGTCGTGACGGGCGACCATATCCTTGGTCATGAATCTGCCGGTCAGGTCCTTGCCGTGGCTCCCGACGTCAAGACCCTCAAGCCGGGCGACCGCGTCGCCATTGAGCCCAACATCATCTGCAATGAGTGCGAACCCTGCCTGACTGGACGATACAACGGCTGTGAAAATGTGCTCTTTCTATCCACACCTCCTGTCCCCGGTCTGCTCCGCCGCTACGTGAACCACCCTGCCATTTGGTGCCACAAGATTGGAGACATGAGCTACGAGGATGGTGCGCTCCTGGAGCCACTGAGTGTGTCGCTGGCGGCCATTGAGCGCAGTGGTCTTCGTCTGGGTGACCCCTGCTTGGTCACCGGTGCCGGCCCCATTGGCCTGATTACCCTCCTCAGTGCCCGCGCGGCTGGCGCATCGCCCATTGTCGTCACCGACATTGATGAGGGGCGATTGCAATTTGCCAAGTCGCTCGTTCCCGATGTGCGCACGTACAAGGTCCAGACCGGTCTCTCTGCAGAGGATAACGCCAAGGGAATCGTCGACGCTCTGAACGACGGCAACGGCTCCGCCATCGACGCCCTCCGCCCTCGTCTGGCACTTGAATGCACCGGAGTGGAAAGTAGTGTCGCCTCGGCCATCTGGAGTGTGAAATTCGGCGGCAAGGTCTTCGTCATCGGAGTCGGCAAGAACGAAATGACCATCCCGTTCATGCGTCTGAGCACCCAGGAGATCGACCTGCAGTACCAATACCGTTACTCGAACACCTGGCCGCGCGCCATTCGTCTCGTGAAGAACGGGGTCATTGACTTGCACAAGCTCGTCACCCACCGCTACCAGCTCGAAGATGCCCTCAAGGCGTTCGAGACGGCATCGAACCCGCGGACCGGTGCGATTAAGGTTCAGATCATGAGTTCGGAGGAGGATGTCAAGGCATCGTCTGCTGGTCAGAAGATATAGATAGACCAAGGATTTTTGCCCTTGGGGTTGTGGGTTGTGTGATTTTTTAATGCTGTTATGAATTCTCCTAGAGATACAGCGTGGCCATAGAGTACTCTTGCAAAAAAGAAATACCACTTGTCTTGATCCTCCTGTCTTTGGCTGTTAGTCTTTTGGCAAGATATCCTCACTTATTTTGAGTGACTACACTCTGCATTTCTAGACTAGTGGCATGTTAACTTCTATCGAAGTGAGGGTGAATTTGATAGCTTAGCGGTTGTAGCAGCGAAATTCTCCTGTGGTGCCCTACTATGCGCAAAGGAAGCCTGGACCAAACCACGCATAAGGAGACGGCACCCAAAGCCCTAATAAACTCGGCACCGAACACTCCTCCACGTCTCCTCACGATATTAACGCTTTAGATCCGGGGAGGGGGGCCTTTGACAGGGTTTCCGCCAGCATTCCCCAGCCGTTCCTCCATTACAATAGCGGTTGGTATGCTTGTCATGCATGGATAGTGATGCCTTTGACAGTTCTCTCAAGATCCTAACACTCATTCCATTAACATATTCGCATGATGCATGATGCCACTTGAGAGACCCCGCAATCACCACGGCGCTGTATCCCGACGGAGATCGACCCTGAATACGGCCTTGGAAGAGACACTAATGCTGCATCCTCCGATGATTGACCGATCATGCAGCCAAACAACCCCGGCAAGACCTCACAGACTAGTATGAGTTCCCCGATATTTCTCCAGAGTTCGTGTCTGACCCAGATGTCCCTCTCCGGAAACTCAATGCACATTGCCCGGTGTCAGAGACCGGCGAATTTCCGATATGGGCAAGACAGAAAGCTGCCATTGCTTCAGTGCGTTATTTTGCTTCGGCAGTTCGGGATAATATATCCTGCAATATTGCTGCATATTGCTGCTAGCCTCGTTGTACAGGGTACGGTGATTCAACAATGTACATACACCGTACCCCACGCATCGGCAAGGTATGGCCGCAGGAACAGCATAAATAGCATGGATGTCCCTGGCATGGATTCCAATGGGAACAGCGAAAAGCCTCTTGAACATTTACTTGACCGTTCCCTCCCAAGGCTGGCTCAACGATGTTGGGACGTCTCCTACTTCTCGCCCCCCTTGCCGGAGCAGCAGTGATTGCGCCCAGCCGGGATACCAGTCACCATTGTCCAGGGTACAAAGCATCCAATGTCCATGAAGGTGCCAGCTCCTTGACAGCTGATCTAGCTTTGGCTGGCAAGCCTTGTAACATATATGGTTCGGATTTGGAGAATTTGAAGCTTCTGGTCGAATACCAAACTGGTGTGTGATAGGAGTCATCTGGTCACTCCGCCTCTTCCAAGCTTTGCTAATTTTTCTCAGATGAACGCCTCCATGTTACTATTTACGATGCCGAAGAACAGGTCTATCAAGTTCCGGAATCCGTCCTATCTCGTCCCGGGAGTAACGGTGGCTCCCGTGAGAAGTCGGAGTTGAAATTCGATTACCAAACGGAGCCATTCTCGTTCACTGTCACAAAAGGCGATGAGATATTGTTTGATACTTCTGCCTCGGACCTTATCTTCCAGTCGCAGTACTTGAACCTTCGCACCTGGCTCCCGAAGGATCCGTATCTCTACGGGCTGGGAGAACATAGTGACTCGCTCCGGTTGCCCACGACCAACTACACCCGCACCCTTTGGAACCGTGATGCCTACAGCGTTCCCAACGGCACCAATCTGTACGGTAGTCATCCTGTATACTATGACCACCGTGGCGACAAGGGGACCCATGGCGTGTTCTTCTTAAACTCCAACGGAATGGATGTGAAGATCAACAAAGCCGAGAACGGCAAGCAATATCTCGAGTACAACGCCCTGGGCGGGGTTTTCGATTTTTACTTCTTTACCGGATCGACGCCCAAGGCTGTCAGTGCCCAGTATGCTGAGATCGTTGGTCTGCCGGCCATGCAGAGTTACTGGACTTTTGGTGTATGTCAGCCCCTGTCACCTCCCTCGCGGGTAATAATGTATTATCTAGCTAACGGGATTAGTTCCACAACTGCAAATACGGCTATCGGGACGTCTACGAGACCGCTGAGGTGGTCCGGAACTACAGCAAAGCCGGAATCCCCTTGGAAACTATGTGGAATGACATCGACTACATGGACAAGAGAAGGGTATTCACCATTGACCCAGCCAGGTATCCGCTGCACAAGGTCCGTGAACTAGTGGATTACCTCCATAACCACAATCAGCATTATATAGTCATGGTTGACCCTGCCGTGAGTGTTAGCAGTAAGTAAAGCCTTCATTCCGCGTTTAGATGGGTTGTATGCTTAACGAAAACTTCAGACAACTCTGCATTCAAGCGAGGGATTGATCAAGGTATCTTTCTGCAAACCAAAAATGGTTCTCTTTATGAGGGTAGGTTCTTGACAGCTACTCATGAAAGTGACAATTATTGACGTGGACTAGGTGCCGTATGGCCTGGTGCCACTGCGTTTCCTGATTGGTTCCATTCCGATGTCCAGGACTACTGGAACGGAGAGTTCAACGAGTTCTTTGACGCCAAAACCGGCGTGGACATCGACGGACTCTGGATCGACATGAATGAAGCTGCTAACATGTGCCCGTACCCATGCAAGAACCCTGTGCAATACTCGAAACAAAACGACTTGCCTCCAGCACCACCTGCTGTCCGGCTAAGTAACCCGCGCCCACTGCCTGGATTCCCCAAAGACTTTCAGCCATCATCGTCATCGAAGGCGAAGAGGGCCTCCACGAAAGGAAAGAAGGTAGGGCTTCCTGGTCGCCAGTTGATCGACCCACCATACAAGATTCGCAATGCCGCTGGATCCCTGAGCATGAAGACAATTGACACGGATCTTGTCCATGCTGAGGGATACGTTGAGTATGATACCCACAACCTGTATGGGACAAGTAAGTGATAGGGATCCTGCCTATCCATGGGAGTCTTCTAACCGGATATAGTGATGGGTGCTATTTCGCGCACAGCTATGCAGCAGCGCCGTCCTGACGCGAGGCCGTTTATAATTACCCGCAGTACTTGGGCTGGTGCTGGAGCACACGTCGGCCATTGGTATACTTCTTCTTCTCTCTATTATATCCTTTACCTTTCTAACACTGGTTATACAGGCTAGGTGACAACCTGAGTCAATGGGATAAGTATCGGGTGTCTATCCAGCAGATACTCTCTTTCGCGTCCCTATTCCAGGTCCCCATGGTCGGTGCAGACGTCTGTGGCTTTGGAGGAAACACAACCGAAGAGCTGTGCGCACGCTGGGCAGCCCTAGGATCCTTCTACACGTTCTACCGCAATCATAACGAAATCGGATTTCGCCCACAGGAATTCTACCAATGGCCTAGTGTCGCCGAATCCGCACGCAAGGCGATTGACACCAGATATCGCCTCCTCGATTACACCTATACAGCTTTCCACCGCCAGTCCCAGACCGGTGAACCCTTCCTCCAGCCGCTCTTCTACTTGTATCCAGGAGACAGAAACACTTTCGCCAATGACCTACAATTCTTCTACGGTGATGCGCTCCTCATCAGCCCCGTCACCGCACAGGGCCGCGACTATGTCGATGCCTACTTCCCAGACGATATCTTCTACGACTGGTACACGGGTAGCCCCTTCCACGGACACGGAACGAAGACAACCCTCCACAATGTCAACACCACGCACATCCCCGTGCACATTCGTGGCGGGAACATCATCCCCATCCGATCATCGAGCGCGTCCACGACCACCGACCTGCGCAAGAAGGGCTTCGAGCTAATCATCGCGCCTGGCCTTAACGGTACGGCGAGCGGCAGCCTCTACCTAGATGACGGGGAGTCTGTCCACCAGCCCAAGACATCAGAGATTAAGCTGGAGTACCGCGATGGCGTGCTGCGGATTGATGGCAGGTTCGATTATGATGCTGGTGATGTGATCGTGGAGGCCATGACATTATTAGGGCAGAGGGATTCTGGGCCTGGATCTGGGGAATATAGTGCACAGAGCCAGAGTGTTCGGATGAAGACGCATATTAAGTTGGATGGTCCGGCTACTGTGAAGGTCTAGGGCTTTGTCTTTTACCATTCGGGTAGCTAGGTGGACACTCTTTCAGAGCTTGTCGGATCTTATTTGGACAATGAAGTGATCATCTTGTAATGCATCATCAACTTTGTTTGATTTGAAAAGTAAGGTGCCCGGTGAACTTTACATCTGGCATGCTGGGTTCTGGAACCGCGATGACAGTGAAGGTCAGTTGAGAGCCGAATGTGCCGGGCTTCCATGAGCAGAACCGACCATGTATACTATACCATGAAAGGGCAAGGTCCAGACATCATCACGCAGTATGGCAGAACTCGCAAGAAACAGAGGCGATATTATGAATTCGACTGTTCCCCCTTTCAAATAGAGATCAGATAAGAAAGAATCACAGGTCTATTGATCCAAATTCACTGCATCCAGGCCCCTTTCCTGAAGACCTGATAAATCACACCTGGCCGTTAATGAATCAGTTCGTGTTTGGCTGTTTCTATTGCCGCAGGCCCTTATTGTCAATATCGAAGGCCAAAACTCGACCATTTTTGAATCCGATAGCCACTTGACTACCTCGCACGTCATAACATGTTGACTGGAAATCTGACGGTAGCCGAAGCACGGGCGTCGCTCCACAGTATACCCACTCATTCGTGACCCAGAGAGCTTCAGAGGACTCCGACCCAGTACTTTGTGTCTTCGCCGGGGCGCTTATGGTTTCAATCGGATCAATGTTTGTTACAGGGCATCGAGTATTTGCAGAGGATTTGAAGGTGTAAATCGGCCCTGACGTCTTGATTTTCTGCCATGAACGGAACTTGGAACGACTATTGATAGTGCGCCCAAGATAATGTGAGGGTTTCAGGCACTTAGCAACATCCCATAGCTTGACAGTACAGTCACTCGATCCAGATACAAGCTGCTTGCCATCTGGTGAGGAGGCCATAGTATTAGCCCAGTCTGAGGGGCTAGTCATCGTCTTTTGAAGGTCACCTGTTACAGCGTCCCATAGCTTGATAGTGCCATCACTAGATCCAGATGTAATCTGCCTGCCATCTGGTGACAAGGCCAGAGCTTTAACCTGGCCTGAATGGCCAGCTAGTGGCTGGATCGGAGATTCCCGAGAGTCCTCCACGCGCGGGATCTTTCTCAGCCATGCGGGAGCTTTCCCCAGGTTTTCCCTCCTCACAATACTTATTTCAGGGCTAAAAATTAGGGCAGAGCTGTACATCTGCAATGGCCAGTTAGTGAGTGTGTGGTAGTGCCGCAACAGAAATCGTGTAGCATCTTTCGTAAGTATTGATAGAAAAGAGTTATCCTTTGGCAAAAATCAATATTAGTCAGACAGTGATGCTGGAAACTGTAGAGATGTAATACTGACTTCTGCCATACTTGCTAGGGTTTTCAATGCTCCAACAGCGCATGGTAGCTTGTCTAGCAAGCTTAGGCATTCTAGCCATTCCAGCACTTTAGTGCGGAGGAAAATACCAACGGCCCCTCGCTCAGCAAGCGCATTCTGTACTAGGACAGTTCGCTTGGCGCTCTCAAGATGTTGCACCCAGAAGGTAGCTGCATAGTCCATGCTAGCTACTAATGCATGTTGTCCCTCGTGGCTCAGCGTTTGGAAAGATTCTCTAGTCGAGCCTGGTCGTGGCAGCTCAACGAGATTGACCTTCAACCGTTCAGATAAATGAGACAGACAACTCAGTGCAATTTCATAGTGCCCATAGTCTCCATGCAAATCAAGCATAGATTGTCCAGTTTCTCCAGCCAAGAAGTATTGAGCAGACTGATGAACAAACTCAATGTTGGAGTTTTGCGTCCTGATTAATGAGGCACATCGGTCCACTAATGCCCTAATATCCACCTCTTCATCAGCCAGACCTGCCACACTGCCCACTTCCTTCACACTCAGAGGTCTATATGCCATCACCATCACCTTGAGCAGCCGCAAGCATTTCTTCACATCAGATGGATCGCCTTCGCTGAGCTGATCCAATATCCGATGATAAACAGGACGCATACCCGGCGGTAAGTTTTCAATTGCCGTCAATGCCTCATCCCGGTGGACGCTCTCAAGTCTCTTGCACATCAAGCTCACCCACAAATACGTGCCTTCGGCCTTTTCGGTTAGCCGAAGCGCTATCTCCTGCCGCAGTGTTTTTCCATATCTGTGGCGACGAGCGAGCTCATTCACTTTGAAGGCGATGTAAGTCTCTACAGCTTCGGAGACTGATTCTGAGTTGAGCTCCAGGCTGACTTGTACCTGGTCATGCCAAACTAACAATTCCCGCTCTGCGCTGTCTAACGGTCGACTTGTTAATACCCATTTGACCTTAGCGGGATGGTTGAGACCTGTTCGGACAAGGAGCCTTAGGAAATCAGCCATGCCATCCTCCTGACACTCGTCAAGAGCATCTATGATCACATAGATTCTTGGGCACTTGCAATGGCTCAACATCTCCAGAAAGATGACCCAAAGTGTTTGCCATGAGGAAACGTCCTGCTCAAAATAATTGTTCACATTATCCCAGTGGCGTCGGAGAGATTCTTTGAGCTCCGTTTGTTGATTCACCAATTGCAGAATCAATCCCTTGATGATTGATGCAAGGCTGTTAAGTTCATAGTCGGCATTTTGGCAGAAAAAATAAGTCACCGCAGCAGAATTGGTTTGTGACTGTAAAAGTTTTTCAATAAGACCAATTGATATCATGGTCTTGCCTTTGCCAGCGCCACCCTTGAGCCAAAGGAGACAAACGTGGTCTCCGTCTCGCCAACTAGCATAATGCGGGTTTTGAAGAATCCATTTGACTGATTCATTAATCAACTTGTCCTTGCTATTTAATAGCCGAGTTTTGACAGTCAATGCATCAGGGCAGCGCAAAGCGCGGAGACAAGATTGATCGATGTTGTCCACTGTTGCTACAAATGAGTCTCTAAAAGTCACATTTATCGGGTACATGATCAAGTATACCTGTGTTAAGGCAAACATTGTTTATTTGAGTAGCTCCGGCGTGGGCAGTATTGCTTTTGATATCGATGCGTGGTGTCATTGTCACAACTCACAACCGGCTCGGTTTTGTAAAAGGTGCACCCAAAGGTCTTTTGGATGGCTGCGAACATTTTGAGGAGGGGGAAATGGCTCTTGATGCCTGTCAAGTCCACCTACGATCGTTCTATCCGGAAAAAGAATAGACTGTCAGCCTTGTTGTTGGGGGGGTCCTCTAAGCGCCGGGGCCCTTGAGTCCTAGAATTATACCCAATGATAACACTACACATTGCCTCCTCCGTGACACTTGTTGCATGTTGCATACCAAGCGCCCCTCCACGGTGCTTGATGCTGAAATTTGAGATAAATGAAACCTATCTGGTGATGTGTGATCGGCTAGACACTCAGTTCTTTTTTAGCATTTCAAGCAGAGTCTGTTAGATGGCTGATCTCAAAAATCGGCCAGAATATTGCCAACTTAGTCATGACCCATCATTCAACGGATAAATAACTGCAGGTTATCTTAGCACTTTTCTTGTAGTCTCTGTTTATCTTGCAAAGTTGCCTGTGCGGTACATTGAAATTTCCTAATTCGGATATATGACACCTCAGGCATATATGTGGATCTTTCTTATAGTCCCCACTATTCCGAATCCGGATTTTTTTTGGATTTTTTTCGGTCAGTTGCCGATTCCTTCTCG
This sequence comes from Aspergillaceae sp. MA 6039, assembly GCA_003004485.1. Lineage (NCBI taxonomy): Eukaryota > Fungi > Ascomycota > Eurotiomycetes > Eurotiales > Aspergillaceae > Aspergillaceae sp. MA 6039. The sequence continues at coordinate 80,577 of PQMF01000035.1, read as the reverse complement.
AACGCCGACAAACAGAATTTACATATACCAGGTCCATGAAATTAACGCTACCAGAGATCGCAATTGACCAAACTGCACACTCCTGGCACATTCACAATGATCCGCAGTCGCCTACCAACTACGGCACGCGCCCTCGTCGCCGCCAGCTCAGTTCCCACGGCCCGGAACTTCGCAACAGTATCACCCCCTGCGAGCTCTGGGACTCGGGACTACAAGGTCATCGTGGTCGGTGGTGGCACGGCTGGACTGACCATCAGCCACCAACTCCTTCGCACGGGTAAATTCGCCGAGAACGATATCGCGATCGTCGACCCCGCGATATGGCATCACTACCAGCCGGGCTGGACGCTGGTCGGGGGAGGACTGAAGAATAAGGATGATTTGAGGAAGCCGCTGCAGGGCCTGCTGGACCCGAAGTTGAAATTCTACAACGAGGGGGTGGGGAAGTTCTCGCCTGAGGATAACTCCGTGACGCTGGGCGGGAGCGGCGACAGAATCGGGTACGAACATCTGGTCGTTGCCCCGGGGATCCAAATCGACTATGCCAGCATCAACGGCTTGCCGGAGGCCCTGGCAGACCAGAACTCGATGGTCTCGTCGATCTACGGGTACGACACGTGCGACAAGGTGTTCCGGACCATTGAGAAGTTGAAGAACGGCACGGCCATCTTCACCCAACCAGCCGGTGGTATTAAATGCGCAGGCGCGCCGCAGAAGGCCATGTGGCTCGCGTGGGACTTCTGGAACAAGGCTGGTCTGGCGAGTGCCGACCAGTCTTCGTCAGCGATCAAGACCAGCTTCGCCACGGCGACTCCCACCATGTTCGGGGTGCCGAAATACAGCGCGAGGCTGGATGAGCTGCGGAAGGAGAAAGGCGTGGAGGCATACTTCCAGCACGATTTGGTGTCTGTCAATGGTAACACGGCCCAGTTTTCGAATCTTGCGGAGGGGGGCAAGAAGGTTGAGCTGCCGTTTGACCTTCTCCATGTCGTCCCGAAGATGGGTCCCCATGCCTTCATCAAGAACAGTGCCCTAGCCAATGAGGCTGGGTACGTCGACGTCGACGCCGGTACCACTCGTCATACCAAGTACTCCAACGTCTGGTCCGCGGGCGATGCCTCTAGTCTGCCAACCTCCAAGACCGCCGCCGCCGTCACAGCTGAGGCGCCCGTCTTAGTGAAAAACCTCCTGCAAACCATGGAGGGCAAGGAGCCCGCGTCAGTATACGACGGATATACTTCATGCCCGCTCTTGACGGAGTACGGCAAGGTCATGCTGGCCGAGTTCAAATACGGCGGGGAGCCCAAGGAAACGTTCAACAACTGGTTTGGCATCGATCAGGGAACGCCCCGGCGGTCATTCTACCATCTGAAGAAAGACTTCTTCCCATGGGTGTATTATAACTCGATGGTCAAGGGGACTTGGGGCGGCCCCAAGGGCTGGTTGAAATAATGGTCAACAGCGATTAGATAAGAGTAAATCATCAATTGATACGCTTACTCTGTAAATACTCCCGTAAGCTTAGCCCCAGCAAGGGGATAATAACCGGCCATTCCCCCGGATCCACCCCGTCAACTCGCCACAAGTTTCGTCTCGGAGTTCTCGGGCTGACCACCGATGGGGATCCGCCGCCGGCAGATTATCCACCCCTTTTGAGCATCCCGGCCAACATCCCGGGCAACATCCCGGCGCCCAGCGGCGTATTTATGCGCCTGCTTGACGATACCCAGCTCCGCGCACGTGCCGTCGCCCCAGAGACTAGTCTCCGCCTCGACCAGGTTGATCTTGGGTGACGGGTCTGGGCGCGCCGGATCGTCTCTGCGCGCAGACCTCGCTGAGCTGGACGCCTCCGATTTCACCATCGGTGACCCGATTCGCGACGGTGTCCTCGATAGGAGCGTTGGGGGGCTACGTGGCCCGGTCCGAAGAGGTCGATTTTCTCAGTTCCGACGAGGATGGCGTTAATGCCTTGTCTACGGATCGGTCGGGGAGCTGGCGGGGGTGAACGTGTGCATGTCCAACACGACGCTGCTGCTTTCCACGCTGGACACCACGCGCTTGGCGTCTGCGGGGTATTACGCGGCGAAAGAGCGCTGCAGGAAGGGGGCCCGTAGACGTCTGCTGCTGTTCCAGGCATGCCCATGTCTAGCGCTGCGCGGAGCACGCGGAAGGTGGTTGTTGCACTTCAGTATAAAATGACCAGGTGGGGTCATGCTGTGACTTATGCATCAGTCTAAGGCTGGTGGCCCCGACTTCTTTTCCAGCGAGAATCGGCTGTTGGTTTTGTTGGATTACAGGTAGTGATGGATGGTTTGAATTCGGGTAGACCCAGTTAAGAGACAGTATTACTTCTTCCAGTTACGGGTAACTATGCGTACAACCACGGAGTACAGGTGCGTCAAGGACATATAGTCAGAGTAAAATGAAGATTTAGAGATTAGCAAACATTGTAACAAGATGTACGCCATCATATGTACATGACTCGTCGTAAATGACCATCAAGCAACTCCTCTAAAGCTAACCAACCCAGGTCTATGTACAAACAAATGCATGCAACCAAAGGATTCGTGTGCGCCTAGTGGAAACAACACTTGCTCGCTGCAATGCAGGTTTGTGAATAGCAAATAAAAGGGAGGCCAATAGTGGTCATTTGCCGACATGGGGATATCATAGAAAATAGATCGATAGGATTAAAGCGATTATGGCTCGCTGGTAGGCCTGCTGACACGCCGGCCTTGGTTCGCAGCCCGGTCGGCAGCAAGCGATTGAGCGAACTTGCTCCGCGCGCGGATCTGCGGGCCCTTCCAGTAGAAAACGTAGATGGGGATGACGACCAGACAGGACAGACAACCCAGGATAGTACTGGCATATTCCACGTGCCATTTCGAACCGATGTTCGAGTACATGGGCGTGGCGTACATGGCCGAAATACCAGCGAGAAGGTCACGAGCGAAGGCGTTACCACCTGTCGCAGACGCAGAGTACACACCGTAGGACGCGACCATGTAATCGACCGAGGAAAGATAAATCGCATAATTGGCGACACCAACCAATGCGGAAAATATCATGGAACCTATCCAGTGCACATTATATTGGTTTCCGAGTGACGTCCAAGCGAAGCCGAACAGACCGATGGGTTCGAACGGGGCGAGGAAAAGGAGCCACTTCAGCCGTCGTTCCGGTGAGTAATAATCATCGCCTTCACGTTTCCGAACCACTTGATCGCGCCAGAACCATGGTAGGTAAGACAAGTAGGTGAGGAAATAGCTCAAGTTGATGGGGATGAAAGCCCAGGCCTGAGCCAGGATACCAAAGTTCCAGCCACCCTCGTAGACAAGCGGGTAACTCTCGAGGAAGGTGAAGATAAGCGCGTCGGAGAAACCGGACAGCGCAGACAAGCAAAGCACAATAGGTTCACGCAGAAGCATATGAAACGGACGGATCCAAATTTTACCGGCTTCCTTGAGCGACACACGAGGCTTTTTCAGCTCGTTGGGTCCGTAGACGTTCGGGTCCTCTCCGGACTTGCGACGACGCTTGGCCTCTCGGTCGATCAGAATGGTCGAACGACTCTCGGGCGCGAAGAAAATGATGGCTTGAGTGACACCTCCGAAGATGAGTTGAATCCAGAAGAACCACCGCCATTCAAGGACTGCGGAATTGCGACCGTGGTTAGAAGCAATCTCCGTACGATTGGCTATGATCATGACTTACAGCGTTGAATGGGGCCGCCGATAACACCACCGATACTAGTACCGATACAGGACGACAGAACGATGAAAGCAAGCGGGAACTGTTGTGTTTCGGCCTCGTAAAGGTCGGCAATCAGACCTAGAGTGACACTACCGCCGGCAGTAGAAACACCACCCTGGATTGTATGTTAGTCAAACGTTGTTCGAGCGGCCACCATTTTCTCCGATTGTTAACAGGGAACTAACCAATCCACGGCAGACAACAATGGTACCCCAGTTGGGAGCCAAACCGCACGGAATTTGCCAGATGTTGATGAGGAACATTGATAACTGCAGAATGGGCCAGCGGCCAAATTCTTCACTCCACGGCGCCCACAGCTCACATCCCACCGAATAGGTAACCAGGTAGATCATCTGCGCCGTACGGGCTTCTTGTTGACCAATATCGAACGCTGCGGCGAGCGGCTTGACCGCATTCGGGAAGACGGAGGTGTTGAAGTTCATGGAGACCTGCACAAAGGCAACGGCACACAGGTACGACCATTTCTTCCATGACGGCCAGCAGTAAGCCAACTTGTCGTAGCACTCATGTTCCTTGAGCTCGCGCTTTCCATCCGACCGGATTTCCTTCTCGATATCGACGTTTCCCGAAGACGCATCGGGAGAAGGAGAGGTATCCGTTGCAGGATTAGGAGCTTCGACGTCGGCCGTCATGATCCTTCTTTTACTCTCTTTCTCTTCCTCGTTTCCCTTTTTTTCTTCTTAAGAAAAGGAGAGACTGGGGAACATGGAGATGAAAGATGGAGAAGTGACAGGTAAGAAAGAAGGGGAAAGAAAAAAAACAGGCAGGCACAAGGAAGGGGGGAAAGAATGTAGAAATCTGGGACCCTCGCGGCTAGTTAACTCTCTGCGGTATCGGCCCGGTGCATCTTCGGTCAAACGAAGACGTCGTCATGTTTGGTTGTGAAAACCGGTTTGAGCAGATGATCCGCTGTAGGAAGCGGAAATCAGTCAGCTACCGCTTTGGTCATGATGCCAAGCTTTATGCAGAGTTATATTAGTGGGACCAATCGGGGTTGTTTATTGGCCGGATGATGTCACTGCTGCACCTTCACGTCACATTTTTGCCCCATAGTTCCTGCACGTCCCTTTCTTGGCATTCTCCGTCAAACCCTGACGTCACTTTTATCCCTTTGTGCAGCGTCGCCTAACTGTTCCGGAGTAAAGCTCCTTAATGCGGGCGTGCTTGGTATTACGAACTGGAGGGCATCACCATTTATGCGGCTATATGCGGAGTACTCCATACGTGATACGGAGTATGCATGGAGTAGAGTATGTCTTGGGGTAATTTAACCTTCATTATGACAGTGGAGAACCTTCCAATAGCATTCGAATCGGGCCATCAATCGGCAAAGCAACAATGATGGCGTGCGAAATCCCGTTTCCGAACCATGGTTACGAGACGGATGCCTTCTCGTACAGTGGCAATGTATTTGCTGAGAAACGGGTCGCTGGTAATCAGTGTCAAGGGATTTGCGATGCCATACTCTGTACTCAGTACTACTACGTACTTGTATAATACTCCGTAACTACTAGTTAACTTAAATTACTCCGGAATAGTTTAGGTCAGCCATCTCCGCACAGTGCTTATGCCACTATATAGCCCCTGTTTTCATACCCACGGGGGCGTACTCCAGAGTACTTTTGTTCGGCATGGAGATACGGAGTATTGCCCCGTTGGGACTTCTTGCACGAAAACGTTGATAAAGCAAGGAGCTTATTCAATTCCGACACATACCGATTAATTCTTAGCCTGCACCAAGCTGCGCTCCTTTGTGGTTCGGGGCGATAAAAAGGAATAATACTGAACGTGAAGACTCTTCCTCCAATCTGTCCCTGTCCTGACTTGGGCGGTTCCAAAGTCCACCATGTTCTGGGTGGATTGAACCGAGTGGCTACGAATATTGCCTCCCTTGGAGTAGTATATGCAGAGTACTCTGTACTTCGGAGTAGTCAGTCGGAAGAGTGTCTCACAAACCGGTCAGACGGCAGGGTGTGGATTAACTCGTCCCGATGCTCTGGTAACGCCCAGCCAGCTTGGTGATGAATCTCGGGCGAATGTACAAGTACTCTGTATATTCACTCCGTCGGTGCGGCTGGAGTAGGGATATGGAAGTTGATTGGCTCGGGGTAGGGTTACTCCATGGGAACTCGCCTAACGCGTTCCACCTATTCTAAGCCCGCGACAGATGCATTTTTCACGTCAGTGTGTCTGGATCATACTCCGTAAGTTTACAGAGTATTCTGTACTCTGTAGATAGCGATTTAGACTACTCTGTACTCGTTATGTATATATACTCACCGCCCACTTTTCTGTAGGCCCTCGACCACTGACATCCCGTTCTCTCTATAATATGTAGGAATACAGAAGGTATTTATGTGGACACAGAAGGAAGCGACAGGCAAACAGGCCAACGTAATAAATTCCATACTGAATCTCTGGACCAGACATCAAAGACCCCTGTCTCAAGTGGTCCAGCCCAGACTGTCCCTGTACTCGGAGTATGCAGCGAGATTCGAATATTCAAAACAGCACGGTTATAACTCCGTACACCGAGTATGCATTATCCAATTTATGCATGCACGCACGCATAGGACCCTCGAATCCCAATAAAATATCTTATCTATATTATACTCCCAGTACACGGGACAACCCGGGTGCCCGAGCAGAGCATCAACGGAAAACTAACGAAGTATATCCCGGCTCGGAACAGGGCGCTGATTGGTCGGTTGTTGAGTGCTCGGCAAAATGGCCGGTCTGAGGTCGGAAGCTGTCCGAGTTTGTTGTCCGTCGTGTCTGTGTCTGTACGGAGTCTGGATGCGTGAGGACTTCGGATCTGTGGAGAATGATGGATATGTTATGGTATAGGCTATGTACAAAATAAGAAGGCTAGGAGAGGCTAGCAGTGTTCACCACGGATATATTGTAAAAAGAGCAGCGCTATGACTAGATATATACAAGTAACCCAAACTCCATGATTGAAGATGCCTTTTTGAAGTGCTCCCCCTTCCATCTGAGAGCAGGACCTGGGAGAGTGTCTCAAGTCGGGCTTTCAGTGCGTTGAGGCAGCATAAAAGCATAGAAACAGGAAATTAATTAAGTAGATATGATCCCAAAGATGGGAAGGATGGGGGTTTAAGAGATCGATTGCGACGTCAAAAGGGGTATCATCGTAGTTCTGCAGCTAAGCTCAGGACGTTAGGCCGCAGGCAGTCGGCAGCGCCATCACCGCAGTGTTGCTGGCGTATTACCACATTGCAAAGAGGTAATATTACCCTTCACATGCCATAGCACAAATCAAATACCATCCAACAACTCCTCTGTATTCAGGCGAAACACCCGCTCTGCCAACCCTGGTTCACGGGAACACCACTGTAAGCACGACTCGGTAAACGGCTTGATATTCAGCCCGTCGAAGCGGGTATGCGGCCAGTCCGTCGCATAGAGCACTCGTCGCGGGGCCACGCGCAGTAGTTCGAGGGCGATGACTTGGATATCACGCATGCACTTGTCCTTGCTGAGGCGGTAGGGCGCAGATATCTTGACCCATGTTTTCCCCTGGCGGAGGAGGGAGATGAGAGATGAGAAGCCGGGGAGGGCGTAGGGATCAAAGGAAGTGAGGTGGTCGTCAGTGTTTCCCCACGTGAGCGAGGAGAGCTCGGGCCCTCCAAAATGGTCGATGCACACTTTGACGCCAAGTTGTGGGACGAGGCGCTCGATTACCGGGAGCATGTGCAGGGGCACCCAAAGCTGAATGATCCAGCCCAGTGGACGGACCAGCTCTGCGTGCTGGAGTAGGGTCTCTGCTAGTTCGTGCTCGCTCATCACCTTGCCTACGGACTTGAGGTTGACTCGTACACCGCGGACGCCGAGTGCGTGCCATTCCGAGAGGGTTTGCAGATTGACATTTGTCGGGTCAATCACTACCACGCCTCGCCCGCGAGACACACCAATTTGCCTCAGGGCTTCCAGGAGACACGAATTGTCGGTTCCGTAAATCGACGGCTGCACAAGGACGATGTTCTCGATCCCTAGTGATGCTTCCACGGCCATGGCCTCACTGAGAGGGTGCGAGGATGGCTGATAGACTGCATTCGCAGCGACAGGATACCGCTGCGGTTCCAGAACGTGCATATGACTATCCCATGAGCGCGGAGGGAGTCTCTGTTTTAATGATAGAGTCGGGGTTGCTTTCTGCGGGAATTCGTGGGTGTAGTCTTGCGGTTCTTCTTCTTTCTGGGTTCCAAGAGAGAGAAACGATACCCGGGGGAAGCCTTCAATGAGACTCGTTTTGGCCTTTACGAACGTAAGCAAACTGGACACAGATGGTAAAGCCATGATATGATTGATGTCTTGAATCAACGACAAAAGAAAGCTGATTTTGCGGCAGGGGCTCAATCAAAGGGATAACTAACGAAAGGGTGGCAGAGGACGTCGATATATGACACGAAACAAGGGGCCTAGTTTATACACTATGCATACAATCCATCGGGGCTAGTACTTACCAGAGCGCCTAAACGAGGTCTCCAGACGGCTCCTTGCAGGCGACATAACCGCAACGATGCCATGGTCCAGCACGGACGTTGTGCGCGACTGGCGACTTGTGCCCTGCGCTGCGCGGACTCCGAGCGAAGCAGTCAGGCCCGTAGTCAAGCAACTAACAAGGAAAGCACCCACACAGCCAACGAAGCCCACCGGGCTAATGAAGACGAGCCGTCACGGCTTCCCGATTTCTATACCGGGGGGGCAGTTGGTGCGATGCAGAGAAATAAGTGGCGTAAGAGAAAAAGGAAGGAGAAAGAAGACATTCCACTCCATATTATTTTATCTGAGCAGCCGAAGCAATACCCACAGGGGTCGTCAGAGTCAGAATCTCGTCTGTCATGCTCGAAACGCATCAGCGCATTGGCCGGAAGACGTCCGCAGGAAATTCAACCGACAGTCGGAAAGGACCGAACGAGCACGAAGGAGCAATAAAGAAGATGGCAAGCGCAATGCAGCATCCGGCAGAGACCAACAGGGGTGCCTAGCAGACTTGCAGGTTAGCACGGCCCTTCAATGCATGTATCCGTCCTCTCCGGTCCCCGCGAAATACGCCGGAGTATACAGAGTAGTTGGTACCGCCGGCCGCGGACGAAGAGTCTGCGCGTGGAGACGAGTAGGTGGATGTCGGCGGGAGTTAACCGGGGCGATCTGATGGAGCACATACAGAGTACGGAGATTCAGTACATCGTACAGAAAGAGTACAGAGTAGAGTACAAAGTACCCTGCATCCCGCAGTCCACGAGAGGTGAAGTCAAAGAGGAGATAAGCCAAGATGCGGCGGAACTTCCCCGACGGGCTTTTTGCCATCGCGACGACAACTTCATCTGTTGACTCGCGCCGGTTCCTGAACGAACACTCTTGGTCACTGCGTGCTCACAGAGTCAAGAGTGTTTGTGTCTTCCGTCTTCTTCTGAAAACTGACTGAGGCCAGTCATGTCACTGGCAATAGACTGGTCGCGATGGACCACCACTCCCTATTATGCCCTGGTGATTTTTATCGTCGCCTGCGGCAGCATTCCCAAAGGTATGGCTTTTCTTTCTTTTTTTGTTTTTTTCAATGATAAGGGAACGAGCCAGTAACTGACCATCCCCTTCCTGCAACAGGTTACGACGAAGGGGGCTACAGTGCTAGCGTCAAACTCGACTCTTTCACCCACGACTACAACCTGATCTCGTCCAACTGGAAGAACGACCCCACAGGCCTCGCCAACCGCAAGGCCAACATCACTTCGTTTAACGTGCTGGGCGCTGCTTTCGGGGCGTTGTTTGCGCTGGATCTCAACGATCGTCTGGGTCGGTTGAATGCGTGGCGCTTGGGAGCCCTGGTGTGGGCGTCCGGCACGTTCATTCAAGTGTTCGCGTCGGGGATATATGGGTTGTTGCTGTTTGCGAGGATCTGGAGTGGTCTGGGAGCTGGCTTGTTGACGGTGGTCGTGCCGTTGTATCTATCGGAGATCGGTATATATATCTCCCCTCCATGCATGCGTCCTGCGAGAAAGACGGTGCTGACTTGGCTTGTTCCTAGCGCCTTCGAGAACACGAGGTCTCGTGGTTAGTTGCTACATGGTGATTCTGCTGTTGGTCTTGACAGTGGGTGAGTATCTCGATTAGATCATGTATCCTTAGATACTAACCTCTCCAGGCTTCTTCATCAACTATGGCGCCAAACTCCATCTTCCCCCAACCCGCATCCAGTACCGCCTGGTCCAAGCCATCCCTCTAATCCCGGTTGGCTTGGCGTTCATCGCCTCTTTCTTCGTCCCCGAGACCCCACGCTATCTGATTTCCAAACAACGCCACGATGAAGGCCGCAAGGTTCTGGCGCGACTCCGTGGCAAGGCCGTCGACGACCCAGCGGTTGAAGACGAATTCCGCTTCATTGAGGCCCAAGTCCATGAGAAATCCGCAGACCTCGCCTCCATCTCGCATTGGCAGATGTTCAAGGAGACTCAGCTAAACCCGAACTATCGCCAGCGCTTCTGGCTCCTCATGACCATGCAGACAGTCGCGCAGTGGACGGGTGGCAATGGGATCACGTACTACATCTCGGATATTTTCGAGTACGCCGGTGTATCCGACGACAATTCCCTGATCTCGTCGGGCGCGTACGGTATTGTCAAATTCGCTTTCACTCTCGCCTTCACTTGGGGCCTTATCGACTACCTGGGCCGACGCTGCTGTACCTTGGCAGGCCTCGGGTTGCAGCTGGCCGCACACATCTACATGGGCGTCTACATGGGTCTGCAACCCGGCTCCTCGGATAACAAATCCGCCTCCGACGCAGCTGTTGCCTCCGTCTTCGTCTACGCCGTTGGCTGGTCCATCGGCCTCTGCACGATGCCCTTCGTCTACGGGACGGAGATCTTTCCCACGCGGATCCGCAACATCAGCTATGCGATTAGCATGTCGCTGCACTGGTTCTTCCAGTTCGCCGTCGTCCGCGTCACGCCCAACATGTTCGTCTCGCTGAACGTCTGGGGCGCGTATTTGTTCTGGGCGATCATCTGTAGCTGCGGCTTGGTCATCCTGGGCATCTGGATGCCAGAGACCAAGGGTGTGCCCATCGAGCGTATGGGCGATCTGTTTGATTCGCCGTGGTATCTCCGCTGGCGGGCTAAAGTCCGGGCTTTGGATTATGACTCGGGCGATCCTGCGGTTACGGTTTCGAATGAGAGGACTGATAAACAGGAGAAGCATTGAGTAACCTGGCTCCTTCCTTTTGCACATTTGCGTGTGGGTATATATTTTGGTTCTAAAATGTATATGTATTATTGAATTCTTGGCGTCCTGCATTGAATATGAAAAATCCACTTGGGTCCTGTTATCAAATCCATCTAGTTACCATCTTCATTCTTAACTCCCACAACTCCCTCCATCTCCCTCCCCAATCATATGCCCCTTCGCATAGTTACTCACCATCCTCCAGAGAAGCACACGCCCCTCGACATCCCCCGAAACAGCCCGCGCACACTTGGACCCCATGCCTCAAACGAGGTCAGATGGCATTAGACTTATGACTGCTTGATACCGGCTCTTGGTAATCTCTTGTGTGTCTCAGCCTTACAAGGTTCTCCATATATAGGGCTAGGGTAGTGGGGCTGATATCATATCCATTGTCAATACGAACAAGGGGGGATTTATCTATTTCCGTCAACACCTCGACACCTGTATATACACCAAGACAAGACAAGCCCACTTAGAACCTGATAAACATCGAACCAAACCGAACCAAACCAAATCAAACATAAATAACAGAGAAATGAACTCACTCCACGTTCGCCATCGCCTTTCTCCTCATTATACATGACACAGATTACGAGTATTAAGAGCAGGGCAAAATAAGAAGGGATCAATCCGGCCGAACCCACCCATTACCAAACCCCGGGGTCATATTCGTCGTGATCGGTTCCGCGTACGAAAATGCTTCGAAGACCTCTGGTGTAATATCATACGTACCGGGGTTGTCCAACGTCATGACGGCGTTGGGCATTCCGCCTAGGAGATGTGTTGCGCCCACGGGCGGGAGACCTCTTGTTGCCGATGGGTGGTGCTGAGGCTGGGGAGGTTGGTTATGGGAGAGGTCGAAGCTTCCTGTCTGCTGTGGTGGATGTGTCGCGAAGCTGTATCCTGCGAGCATTGGGGCCGCTGCGGTTGATGAGGCAGGTGTGCCCATGGTAGAAGAAGGATGGCTTGAATGATGTGAATGGTGGGCAGGTGAGACGTGGCGGGAATCAGTGCCCAGGCTATGGGTCATAGAAGGGAGAGGGCCCTGGGGCTGAGAGGGAGACTGGCTATGATGACGGGGGTCGGGTTGTTGCTGTTGCTCTGGTGTTGGTGCCGATGCTGGGATCTGCGCGTCGACCTGGAGCTTGTGGAGTTCCTGGTAGACGAGGCCGATAGCCGTCGTGATTACTGTTCGTTGTTAGTCAGAAGTTAAGAGGAGGAGCTGTCGCTTGATTGTACAACGGACCTGGATTGGAATTCTTGACGCGTTCCAGCGCGTACACGCAGAATTTCAGCTTGTCTAGCGTGCCTGGAGCTGCGTATTTCAATGCTTGGATCTCCAGCAGGAATATCGACGCAGCCGTGTAGACGCTGTAGGCAAGCGAAAGTACCACATGGGCATCGCCAAAGGTACGACGATACAGGTCGAAAAGCGACAGAATAGCAGTTGCAGAACCCATGCATTGCACAAGATGGCTCTTATCATAAGACTCCCGCGTCGTCTTGGAGCAGAGCACCGGACGGTGAAGCAAGATGTTGATCGTGTGGTAGAGACAATTGAGTATTACCATATGACTAGGCGGACTGTAGGGTGGCAGATCGGTAGGGACCAGCTTCAGATAATCGGGGAGGTCTTCCCACCAGCCTGACAGGTTCTTGGCCTGCTCCTGAATGCAATGATAGAACTCTGCTTCTGAGATCTGACGGATGGGATCGTATATGTGGATGAGAATCTGGTTGAGGATCTCGGCCAACCCGCACATCTTCATGAAACATGACGTCGAATGCGCCTGGGTGGGAGGATACTGCATGCCCTCTGGAAAGATAACGCCATGCGGGGTCCAGATCTCAATTTCCGAAGTGTCGTCAACTGTTTCATTAGAGGCTATTAGCAAGAAGAAGAAGAAGAAGAAGAATCCAGGGCTATAACTTACGGATCATTCTGGGCGGGCTGACACGGGAGTTCTGCATTGTGGGAGATCGACCGAAATACAAGGAAACCATCTTATCCCAGAAGTAACAGCTCCAGAAAAGACGGTTTCTGATCTCGATATCCTCATCGCTCAATTGTGCCGAGCCGGAGTACTTGCGACTGTCGATGTTGATGCCCAGGTCATCCAGCAAGCGAAACGCCATGCCGCTATACAGCCATGCCTGGGTCCGGTTGCCCCGCCCGCATTCCTGCGCGCTCAAGAGCAGTAACGTCTGGATCGTTGGGATGCCCGCATAGCCAACTTTCAGTGAGTCGTGAAGACCGGAGACCGCACGATGGAAAAACTGCGTGCCGCCATCGAATGATTCTAGGATGGGGCCAATCTTCGGTTCGGCCTTGCACCATCGCACGGAATGGGAGAGGAGAGCATTCAGGAGAATATCGGAGTAATAAGGACCACTAATTTTCATATCACCTGAAAGAGGGGGGGGGGGGGAGGAGGTCAGTCAGCAGACAGACAATGACGCATACCGGGGAGGGGGGATGTATAAGGAGGACGAACGAGTAAAGGCAGGGCGATAGACAAAGTTAAAGAGTGGTTGAATCCAACACCAATGCGAGTCCAGGAGATACTGAAACGGTTCGGGCATAGTAGCCAGCTGCTCAAATGCCCTCTCTCGCCACGCATTGTTAATCAATCGTTCCTTCCGGGCCCCTATCTCTCCGGCCAGATGGGCAGTCGACGACGACTCCGGAAGTACGCCACTTGGCAGCTGGAACAAGCTGGTCGGACCATGGAAGGAAATGCGCCCATCATTCTCAACCTTGAGCCCTTCGAAATCCTGGGCCAAATCCTGCTCAGTACCTTCCTCCTCTTCCGCTATCTGATAAGGGACACTGGGACTCGCACTAGACCCGATCGTCGACGCCGGGGAGCTCCCTTCCGCTGTTCCGCGGCCGTCGCCTCGGATGACGTTTGAACGACGCGGAGTTTGGCCAAAGCATTCTCGAGTTGTGCGACTCGAGATTCCAGCTGTTTGGTGTAAGATAAGGTTGGTGCTCTGTGGGGAAAAAGAAAGAAAAAGACACAATTAGCTTGGTTTTCTTACTCAAAACATCCGTTTTGCATTGATAAGACGAGATGCAGGAACAACGGTTTAAAGTGGACATGGGACCTACAAACTATAGACGCACGTTTCGCCTCGTGCGGCACATCGGGAACATGACGGGCTGGCACCATTGCATTTGACCTGGAGCAAGAGCACGTTAGTTTAGTCAATATTGTATTAAAACACCCTCTTCGCTGCAATAATGGACCCGACAAATGCAATTCCCCCACGGTAACCCCAGAGGCCAAATAAGAGTCCAGATTGAAGAACCACCCCGACGCATTATAGACTTTGGGACTTACCTTGCGCTTGCGACACGCCTCACACGAGAAGGCGCTTTTCCGGGGTAGACTTGCTTTCAGGGGCACATCAGCCATGCCTGTAATGACTAGGTAGCTATTATAGGGACCGAGCTGTTGAAGCTAAAATCAATCAGAACGAAGAGAGGCGACCGAGAATGACCGCAGGAGATCGATCAGGGTGCGCCACACGCGCCATGGGCAGGGGGGGGAACAAAGAAAACGAGAGAGAGAGAGAGAGAGCAGAAGGACACGGAATCGAGGTGATTTCTTGAACTTGGTTTCAGAGAGTACGGATAAAAGAGAAAGAGGGACAAAGACAGAGAGAAAGAAGGGAGGGAAAGGAGAACGACTTGGAGGGGAAGGGCCTTAGATAATCTCCAATTCCAGAAGTTTTCGTGGGGGCTTTTCGGGGCGGGTTCTGGATCGCGGGGAAGCAGGCAATAGCAGTAAGGTTAATGCTAGGGTCGAACGACGATGACGGAGTCATTTCTACTGCAAGTGTTTCTTGAAAAGACCGTACTCCGTTATTGTTAGAATAAATATTCTGAGAATAAGATCCTGAATAGATATCCGGGAGGACGTCTTGCATCGAGCCGTCAATCTTACCCTCGTGCCCTGAAGCTTATCTATTCTACGGAGTACAGTGCTACTATACAGGCCACTACAGAAAATGCTTTTCCAACTGTACCAACAGTTCATGCACCTGGTCGACCTTCAGCTTCACGCTGCGAGGGTTGTGCAATGATCCACTGCCCAATTGTCTCTCTACCACTGCCTGTAGCGTCTCCCCACGGTCCGCCGGTGGGCTCTGCATCTGCCCGGTGACGTCCACTGTGACGCTGGACTCGGCCAGATCTTTGGATCCCAGGATGAAGATGAGATTGTACTTCATCTGCTTGGCCCGCTGGATCTTCTTCCCCAGGGTCTGGCCGCTGGTGTCGACATCGATGAGGAAGGTCGAATCCACCGACGACAGGGGCTTGGGTGGGGCCGGCTGTTGCTGCTGCTCTGAGAGCAAAGCATGGAAGCCAGAGAATTTGGCCGCTGCCTCCTGGGCTGACCGGACGACCGCCTCGTCCTGGTTGACGGTCAGGATGATGCCCTGGCGTGGGGATAGCCAGAACGGCCAACGACCGGCGTATTGCTCGATGAGTAGGGCCAGGAAGCGCTCCAGGGACCCGAAGATGGCTCTATGGATCAACACCGGCGTTGCTTGCCCCGGGGTGGTGGGGGTGTAGTCCTCCTCGCCCTCTGCCACCTGATACTCCAACCCAAACCGTTGGGGGAGGTTCATGTCGAGTTGGATGGTCGATAGTTGGTGGTATTTGCCCGCCTGGTCTTGAAGCTGGATGTCAATCTTGGGGCCGTAGAACGCCCCGTCCCCTTCGTTCAAAGCCCACTCGCGCCCGCTGTTTTCCAGGGCCTCACGCAGCTGTGCCTCGGCGCCATTCCACAAATCCAAACTCCCGATGTAATCCGTCTCCGGCCGTGTCGAGAGCACCAGTCGATATGGCCCCAATCCAAACGTACTCATAACCATATCCACAAACCCCAGCGCCGATGCGATCTCGCGCTTGATCTGCTGCGGCCGACAGAAGATATGCCCGTCGTCCTGGTGGAAGCGGCGCACGCGGGTGAGGCCACTCAACGATCCCGAGACCTCATTGCGATGCAGCGGGCTGAAATCCGCATACCGCACGGGCAGCTCCCGGTACGAGTGGTTCTGCGATTTGAACAGGAGACAGTGGCCCGGGCAGTTCATCGGCTTCAACCCGTAGGATTCGTCCTCGCCTAGTTCTCCGTCTGTATCGCCTGTTGCCCCGCGGCCGCGAACCTCGTACATATCATCCTTGTAGTTCTGCCAGTGGCCCGAGATCTCCCACAGGGAGCGCTTGTAGATGGTTGGGGTGAGGACTTCGCGGAATCCATACTGCTGGTATTGCGTGCGGAGGAAGGAAATAAGTTTGTTGATAACGTGCGTGCCGTTGGGGAGGAACAGTGGTGACCCAGGGCTGTAAATAGACGACGCGAAGAGGTCCTGATGTCCTAGCGAGCGATAGTCGGTTGCTGCTGGTGTTGTTGTTGTTGTTGTCGTCGAGGAGATTTTGGATTGCGGTTCGGAGCACGAACAACTTCGACTCGATGTGGAGGACAGCGACTGTCTCCGTAATCGCGACAGACGCGAATATAGGGGCAACTGCCTAGGTAAGGGTCGTAATCGCGAGAGAGTAGCTAACCGACGCATTGTGTGTTTTTGCAAAGAGAAAAAGAGAGAGAGAGAGAGAGCCCCACGGAAAAGCCGAGATGAAGCTTTTTGCTTGCCTCAATCGGGCCGACGCAGTTCTGTCCCCACTACTTGCGAGGACCACCAATAATTCATTCTGATTCACATTCGAGTTGGATGCATCGCAGATGCCAATTTCTGGCCTGTCCCCTTGCGGTGCTGAGAATTTTGCTGGTTTTGCCAGCACAGCGGTATGTTCCTTGTCTTGCCCTGTCTGAAACAGCGGCCAGCTTCACTAACAGTATTACAACTTCCAGTGGTGGTACTAGATAGACCAAAATGGCCACGACTCCATCACGTCCTAAAGACAGTTCTATCCTGGGGGACTCCTGGGTGGTGCCTTCGATGTCGTCCGACGATGGACCGCAGAACCACGTCGAACCCGCAACACCCAGTCCGAGTCCTCGACGTCCACTAGAAGAAGAGGTGGATAAACAACCAGAGTCAATAGACGCGATGGTATCGTCGATGTCCGGACCGGAGCTTATCATGCCTTCGATATACGAGACGCCGGAGTTGACGACGCATGTGCAGTCGTCGTCGCAGCTGAAACGAAGGCGTCGAGGATCTCCCAAGGAGCGAACGGATGAAGGAGGAGATACAATCAATACGTATCCTGGAAACGAGCAGACGAGCACGTCCAAGGATGAACCGGGTAAAGGTGGAGAGCCGTCCTGCTCGCCATGGGAAAGGCCCCTTCGCGCCGTGATCAACATCGGCCTCATCGCAGCGCTCATCCACCTCCTCGTCCTCCCCGAACTAGTCTACCTCAACCGCCATCTTTGCACGATCCCAATGATACCCACGCTTTACGCAACCAGCTGCACGCGATACCACCTCCGCACCCCAGGCATGCGTCCACACCCTTACGCGTCCAACCCCTACGACAGCGTGCTCTCGCTGCAAACTCAACTCGAACATCTCTTCAACTCGACCCTTGACGAAATCGCTCCGTACGCGGAGCGCCTCCCCGAAACGGAAACCCTCCTGCAGGACCTCCAGGACGCGCTGAAAAGGTCCCAGGTGGATGGCCCGCAGCACGAACTCACGCTGGAATTCGACGGCTGCAGACAAGCGCTCGCCACTGCAACGCGGAAACTCGACTCGCTCAAGGCCGACCTGCAAGCCGCCGTGGATAGTCTCATGGCGACGGCCGGGTTACCTACATCATCCCCGCCTGACAGCGGTGCTCGACACCGTCAACGGTCCGCCTCAGATATCGCCAAGGACGCCCGGCTGTCGACACAGGTGGCCCGGCGGGAGAAGTACCTCGACCAACTAGCGGCGCGGATGCGGGTGCGCACGGATTCGTTGACGGGGGATTTCGCGACGTTGGCGGATCATTTGGAGTCGTTAAGGGGAATTGTGGAGAGGCGCGTGGAGGGTTCGCAGGGGGAGAATGATGATGATTCAACGATATACAAGAACGTACGGACGTTTGTTGATTCGATTGTGCCTGGGTGGAGGGGTCGGTAACGTCCTTGTCTCCTTGGTATGCAGTACGTCCACGCTGTTATGATTGTTTTACAAAGCTGCAAGATGTCATGATACCACGACTCAGAATGAATAACAACGATTGATGCTCTACGGCTAACAGCCATTCTAATTCGGCCTACTCCGTAGACAGAATACAGTAGACTCCTGAGCCAGTCCGTAACCACACCGCGATCCTCGACGCAGTCGAGTTTCCGTCAGCTTCAGATCAGGGATATGCCGAGTCAGGGTGTAGCCTGGTATTACCAGGGCTCTTGATAGCCGAACCAAAAAGAAAAAGAAGAAAAAAAGCAAAGAAAGATACGCAACATTTGCAGTTTCGTATACTGCAGTGCAGTGTTGGTCCTTCAATTTACTCTGCATACCCTGGATACATACATGATTGTCTTTTTATTGCGGGATATCGATACAGTCAGACAAAATAGAGGACAAGATACGGCCGTTGTATCTCCAGTCATTATTCTGCACCAGAGAGTCAAGAATCAGGAAAGCGAAACCTCAAGAGAGGCTCATACTTCTGTTAACGTCTGCTATGCACCATCCATGAGAGAAAAGGCTGGACCAATTGTTACACGCGGTGAGATTCAAAGAGCGCAAGATCTCTTGTCCTCAGCAGTTGTAAAATCCATGAGATCGACGAGAGGCTTTACAGATTCTATGAGAGAAGCTGAGCCCATGTGTCCGGCCAGAAAGTCAACATCAGTACCTGTTCCAGAGGCGTTTAGCACATGTATGATTGAAGATGTTGCATTCATATTAATGCACAAGGTCCCTGGTACTCCTCTTGAGGGGTGCTGGGATCATCTCTCAAACAATTCGCTGCAGGGTATTATTGTACAGCAACTTTGTGGGCAAGTGTCCATAATCAAGCCAAATGAGTATGAAGTTCGGGAGAAGATGAACTATTTCATGAGTCATGACTGATTATACTGGCATCTGATGGCTCGTGGACGTCGCTGCGGGCTTTTTTCTATAAAGCACACATGGTGTCAAGCGGCAAGGGGATGATGGTTATGAAGATACGCCGTTCCTATCTGATGCGTCGTTTGTTCTTTCTGATACCACGAGTCTGAATCAGGATGAATAACGATTGACGCTCTAACTGTCCCGGAGGATAAAATACAGCCAGTCCGTAATCTCACCCCTAACCTCGACAGACGGAGTCGGATTTCCGTCAGCTGCAGCGCAGGATGAAAGGCAAAGAAAAAGAAAATATGCAGTGTTGGTTCGTCGGTTAATTGCTATTATACTACATTGAGTAAGTTATTACGGAGTACGTGTACATGATTTCTTTTTATTGCAGGATATCGATCGATCGATAGACAGTCAGACAGGATGGGCCAGTGTCAGGCGTGCTGCATTAACAGAAAGAAGCGATCATACTACAAAGCAATACTTTGTATCTTGTAATCCCCCCGTACGGACTCTACGGAGTACACGGAGATGTGCTCAGCCCTACCCGAGTTCAGTATGTACTTGGACTCCGTGCTAGTACCGCTAGTAGTACGGGGTAATTAGACGGTAGCGTCGGCAGACTCCGAAATGAGACTAGAGAATGCTACGATGTCTCAGTCAAAAGATAACGGAGAAACAAGCGTATCCAGTACGCGATATTGCAAGACTCCAAAAATCGATCCCTGGCCCAAACATGTATGAAGACGCGGTACCGATAAAGTCTAAAATCTAGACGAAAAAATTGGACGCAGTCGCGCCGAGAAAAAGAACATAAGACAAAATAACCAACCCATGGACCTGCACGCTAAAAGTCAAAAGAACAAAAGAGAAAAAACTTTGCGGTTCCAAAAATAGGTTATAAGCAATACACATCGGATAATATTAAAAAGATTAAAGATTGCCGTGTATTTGATCGATTCGATTCGATTATTTTGGTTATCCGTCTTTCTTAAATAATAATAAAAATAGAAAAATATGTCCTAAAAAAGATCACCGCGCAGCGTTACAGCTGCAACATGGCGGTAAACAAAGCCAACAACATGGCCGGAGCCATGTATGAGTTGGCCAAGGAGGTGGCGGCACCTTCGTACGCAGTGGGGGCGGCGCTAGAGCCGGAACTAGAGCCAGAGGCAGAAGAAGAGCCCGAGTTGCCGCCGCTCGTACTGGATGCCCCGGAGCCGGAAGCCGAGCCGGAGCTCGAACCGCCGCTGCCAGAGCTAGAGCTGGTGGAGTCGGAGATGCCGGTAGCGCTGGACGAGCCCGAAGTAGTAGTAGTAGCATCGGTGGCAGTGCTCGACGAGCCGGTGCCGGTAGTGGTCGCAGTCGATGAAGAGTCGTCGCTGGACGAGGAGGTAGAGCTGGTGTTGTCATCGTCGCCCGACTTGGTCGAGTTGCTGGCCTTGATGCTCTGGTATGAACCGCTGGTGTCCGTGAACTTGTAGCTATCGGCGGGCGTGTAGTTGATGATCTTGACCGATTGGATGTACATGGTGAAAGGAGCCTTGGTGTAGTCGGTCACACCACCAGCCCATTCGATAGTACCCTGCCCATTGCTAGGGTCACCACCGGCCCAGATACCCACACGCGCCTTCATAGGGCTCTGAGGGAAACGCGAGCCACCCTGGGCGTCGGCGTACTTGACGGTACGGACGGTTTTGCCATCGATAATCCAGCTTATGGCATCCTTGGTCCAGTCGACAGTGTAGGTGTGGACATCCGCTTGCGGGTTGGCCATGTTCTCCCATGTCTCGCGATCATAGGTGGTGGTATCACCTTTTCCAAAGTAGTTGGTTTGAATCTGGGTCGGGTTGCCGCCAACACCTTCCTATTATTTCAATTAGCCTCTGGTACAATGTACACTTTCCACTGTTCGGCAACGTACCCAGTCAATCTCGTCCAGGTCATCCGACTCCATGACCACACTGCTGACCACACCGGTACCCGGGGCCGTCTTCATCTTGACCTCTACGTTACCAAACAGGAAGTAGTCCTTGGTCTCGATGGTAGGCGCATCGCCCTTCTTGGCGATGGTGAAGGCAGCACCCTGGTCGTCATAGTGGAGATCGCCAGCAGTCACAGTCCAGCCGTCGAGGGCACTGGCACCCTTGGTAAAGTCCGAGCTGAAAGTGGAGGATCGCAAGCCATTATCGTCGGGGCAGGATTCTTCATCATGTTATCAGCATTTTGGTTCACATCTGGACATCGGCAATGACATTTAAGACATACTCTTGGTCGGGTTGCATTTCGAGAAGGTCTGAGCGTTGCAGAATGGGAGCACTGCAGTCAGAGCTGCGGCAGCGTACTTGAGATACATGGCAGCAGCAAACGAGTGAATCGATTAACGAATGAGGGAGAAACAACCTGAGATCAAAAGAGTGACTCAGTAGTAGTAGTAGTAGTAGGGAGTAAGAACGAACGTGTACTCCAGAAAAGCAGTCAATATGGGGAACAGGCAAATAAAAGAGAGTGCGAGAGTGATAGTGTTGTAGTTAGGTCTGTGAAACAGAGACCAGAAGGTCTAAGTCAGTCCCCTGATAGCCCTGAATTATCTAAGCGCCCCCCGTGCATCCCCTGTTCTCTGGGGGGAGGCCTGATTTGCCCGATTCGGGTGGATACACAGGTGGATGGACGAGGCGAAGTATCACCTGCTGAGTCAGAGCGTACGGATAGGAACCAATCAAAGACCCTACGGCGGTGGTGCTGATCGCGAATTGGCTTGCTAGTGCGACATGGATACAACCGAAGATGGATACGACGAGCGGCGCCAATGGAGCGGGCTGCATGTCTCAGCGCAGGTGGAGCCGGATGGCGTTAAGGTTTGGCCCCCCCTCCGTCACTGGTTGCTGGAGTAAGGGAAGGCAGCATTTTAAGAGCAGAGCACGTGATGTCCGCGAGTTCGTGGTTTGTACGGAGGGTTTGCAAAACCACCGGGGAGAGAGCCTGTGACGTTGTGTGCTACAAAAAGCCAGTGCTCTGACCGCAGATAACCGCTGCATATGACAGTGCTGCCTGGCATGCCACTGCGGGACGTCAGCTGCCTAGCCCTTTGGCCCGACGACTAGTACGGGGTAATAAGTACTCCGGGAACTTTTGGTTGCCGTCTTTGTTTGGCATGTTTGGTGTGTTTTTCCAGTTTGCGTGTGGATCGTGTCACATGATTGTTGGGGCTGAGTCAGCCTCAGTTGGGCTTGTGTCACCTGACTGTCTCCGCTTTCCCCTACAACGCCTCAACATTCGCATCCCTACACGTAGCCACCTTCAACCTCGTCCACATCACCGTCCAACCAACTATTGCATACTGAGAGAAGATACCGGCAAGATGGGCAAAGATCCCAAGGCAAAGGCGCACTCGCACTCCCGCTCCAGCGGCAGCATCTCGAATCTCCCTTATTCGGCCGTTGCAGCGGCGGCCGAGATGGATCGCAAGGTGTATATCCCACTTTGTTTTTGCTTGGTTTCGTTTGCGGTTATGGTATATATCAATTAGTTGGCATCTGGCCAGCTGGCTGGCTTTTTCTCTTTCTGTTTTGTGTTTTTGGCTCTGGTTCCGGAAAGGGTTGCTTTGCGATGCGATGCGACGACCGTTGTTTTATCTCCTATCGATCGATTGATAACGCCACCCCTACTGTTTACCGCGGCGCAACAGTATTTCACCAACAACAAGATATCCCGGTACATCATCCGCTTGTTCAAACCTAATATTGCAAATATAACTACATCGCCACAATTCTTGTTCACAAACGCGCCGCTGTCTATCGCCGTCGCTTGCATTACGAATTGCGCTTCCGCCTCCCCCTTCCATCGCTACCCCTGATCTTGCTTGCGTCGCTTGCTTGCTTGAAGATATGCACCTTAACCGCTATTCCGTACATATGTACCAGATCCCTAGGCGCAGTGAACTGCTTTTCTTTCTGTTATTGCTCATCCCTCGCGCAGAAAGGGCGCCCACCTGTGGTAACGCTCTGATGCCTAGGCGGTGAGTGGCAGAAAGACAAGCCTTCTGGCCCTAAATGCTTTCCCCTGTCCATCCTGCCTGTACTACGAACCCAACGCGAAATTGTCGTCCGGCTTTCACTGCTTACCAACCGCGAGCTCGAAGACATAAGGGTCGACGGATGATCAGCTGGGTTCTCTTGAGTGGCAACGAAAGGGGATCAGACAGCCGATGGGGACTAGACGTCTCTCATTCTCGGGCCTGGTTCATCCGGAGTCTGTCTCCTATTATCGTGGTCACTGCTGGCTAGAGATCACGCTCTTTCGAATTTTACGCTACTCGCCTTTCCGAGTGTGGAGTAAGAGGGAATTAGATCGCAGCCAAGTCCAGCAACTTCACCAGACAAAGAAGCAAAGGAAAGAATGTCATGTCTCTGTCTTTTTTGATGAGTTGTTGGGTGAAACATTGGCTAGGGTTAGTTATCCTTTAACTCCAAGCACTGGTGCTCTTGCTCTTGCATATCTTTTTAACCCCTTTATTAAATGCATCTCTGAGTCTTGCATCATCGTCACTTGAGACATTCATTTCACTTCATATATATATTTTTTTGTGTTGATACTTATGATACCTATTACTACTTCTTATTACTATTGCATATACTATAATACCAATCTTGCTAAACCCTGAATACCTGATACATAAAAAGCCAAGAAGTAAAAATAGCTTGGCTAAAAAGTCAAGCCGTAGAACGAAACAGGACTCGAGTACCAACAAGGGAAAATGTACTCTGTAGTAGTAATGTTCAAAAAACTGACAGCGAGTGCTTTTTGACGACGGTCAGGGTGGCAGCCCTAAGATGTAATGTGATGCTACTTCTGCCCGGCGGTCTGGGCAGGGAGACTCTCTCTTTCCCTGATGCACTGATGAAATGGAATGCGAAAAAGGCCCGCTTAAGCTACTTCCAAGACTTGTCAACCACGAGATCGAAGAAAAAGGGCTAATGGCCTTGGCCATGAAGCGTTATCATATCTATTTTACTCTACCAAGCCTATATGCGGAGTAATATTCTGTCTAAACTAAAATCACCGTAAAGTGACCAACTCCTCCGCACTAGTCGGATGAATAGCCACACAGCTATCGAAATCCTGCTTGGTAGCGCCCATCTTAACAGCAACCCCAAAGCCCTGCAACATCTCGCCGATGCCCTGACCCAAAATATGCAGCCCGACGACCTTCTCCTCGGGCCCGGCGCACACCAGCTTCATCTGCGTCGGGTTCTTGGCCTTCTCCTCGGCCGGGAGTACGTCGTAGAACATGGCGGTGAACTTGGTCTG
Organism: Aspergillaceae sp. MA 6039; assembly: GCA_003004485.1. NCBI lineage: Eukaryota > Fungi > Ascomycota > Eurotiomycetes > Eurotiales > Aspergillaceae > Aspergillaceae sp. MA 6039. Next base: position 56,211 of record PQMF01000035.1, on the reverse strand, counting down.
GTAGATTTTCACGTTTTCGTCGCCGAAGCGCTCGCGGGCCTGCGGCTCTGTTAGGCCCGTCGTGCCAACTTCGGGGTGGGCGAAGACTACGGAGGGGATGTTTTCGTAGGACAGTTTGGCGGATTTGAGCTCGGGTGGGCCGAAGAGGCGGCTGCCCAGTTGGCGGCCGGCGGCGATGGCAACTATCTTTATTAGTATACTTTGTGTATTCTAGATAAAAGGAAGAAGGGCTTTACCAGGTGTCAGTTCGGCTTGACCAGTCACATCACCCAGAGCATAGATCCCCGGCGCCGAGGTGTTCTGGTACTCATCCACATTGACGAAGCCCGTCGGGGTCAACTTCACACCGGCGCTGTCCAAGTTCAATTCCTCGACCTCGGGCGCACGACCAACAGCCCACAAGAGCTCGTTGACCTCAATGACAGAGTCGTCATTGTACACCAGACGCAACAACTTATCTTTGCCCTTACCGCTACGCACCAGCTGCACCTCCTTGAACCCCTCGTGGTTGCGGTGCACGTTGATCCCCGACGCCACGTACCGGTCTGTCATGGTCTTCTGGATCATTGGGTCGAACTTGCGCAGGAAGTTCTCGCCGCGGATGAACATGTGTGTCTCCACGCCCACCGCGCCCAGCACTCCCGCCAGCTCGACCGCGATGTACCCAGCACCTACGACGGCGAACTTGGGCGGCAATTCCTCCAGTTCGAAGAAGCCGTCGCTCGAGATGCCATGCTCAGCGCCCTTGACCTTGGGGATGTTGGGCCGGCCGCCAGTGGCGATCAGGATGTGTGGCGCCGTGTACTGCGTCTTGCCGCTGCCGTCAGCATTGTCGACCTCGATAGTCTGCGACTCGACGAAGCGTGCGCGGCCGTGCACCAGATCAATACCCTCGCGATCCCAGTTGCGCTCGTAGGCGCCGTTCAACCTCTTGATGGTAGCGTCGCGGATGTTCTTGAAGTGGTTGTAGTTGATGTTGACGTTCTCAGGGATGTCGTAGCCGTAGTGTCTACCGACGTCGAGGGTTTCGTTGATAGATGCAAAATTCCAGCACATTTTCTTCGGAACACACCTAAATGCATAGAATCAGCACACTCCCACCCACTCTGCAAACTGGAAATCCATACCCAACGTTCACACAAGTCCCACCCGCACGACCACTTTCCACAATCAACGTCTTCGCTCCATACCACCCCGCTGCCCGACGGGCACTACCACTACCACCACTACCCCCACCTAGAACGATATAATCGTACTTCAACTTTTCGGTGGCACCCATTGCTGCAGAGCTGCTTGAGAAATGTCGCGACAGAGACGCCAGACGAGGCGCTGGCGATGCAGGAGTGGAAGAAGCCAAGGTGTTTGCTTTCCTGCTGCTGCTACTATTGGCAGGGACCGTGGGATTGGTCGTGATTTTCGTGACACTTCGGGCTTGGAGAGAAGGTCTGAAGAGCGGTAACGATGGGGACGAAGAACGGACCAACGACCAGGTACGCAGATGGCGGGTTCGAAATGGTTGGATTGGTAGAGTAGAAGGGGAGCGGGAGAGCATGGGGAATGGAAAGAAGAGAGGAAAGGCTGAGGTAAGATTGTCGAAGCTGAAGAGACAGAGAGCGAGGACGGAGGGGCTGGCGGGGAAATCGGATGGTGCAGGACAGAGTCACAACCACGTTTTACGATGATCGATTGGACCAGGTTGAGGTGGTGCAATTGTCAGTCAGGATTAACAATGAATAGCTGTAGGCGTCCCAATTCAAAAAAAGACTAGCAGACGCAGAAGCCGTGAGTACCAAAAAAGCCGGTGAAAGGTCACGTGATTTATTCTGCTTTGTAAGCGGCTTATGAATCTGTCTGAACCTGAACCTAGGCCGACGACATCAACATTTAGAATACTCGTAAGACCAGAGATTGACAGTTGTTGAAAATTCCATATTCTAAATTGGTTGCGATGCTCTCCAATCAGCCCCAGCTGCATACGTGAGTGCTATTTACACACAAAATGTCCAACAGTAGTGATAGCACCACCAGAGCAAGGGCAAAAAGGGAAAAAGAGAAAAGAAAATCGCCATAACACATCAGTATATCATGACACATGAAAAAAAAAAAAAAAGAAAAGAAATGAAAAATGAAGAATGAAAAAAGAAAAAAGAAATGAAAAAGAAAACAAGAATGCAAAGAGATGCAGATCTTCAGAACGGCGCTTGCCAGTTAGAACCAAGGATATCATGCACCAAGGTGGAAGACTGAAGAGGTCGATGAATCAGGTGGAAGAGATCTTGAGAAGGTGGACAGGAGCAAAAAGCTGCAAGGTGGCGAGGGCAAGGAGGCAGCGCCATTGCTGAAGTCAGAAAAAAAGGACCTGTTCCATCAAGCCATGACCCGAAGGAATACAGCTGAGAGATGTGGATCATAGATAATACCCGGTAAACGAGAGAAATATCTAAAATGGTAAAGATACAGGAAAGCAAAAGAATCAGGGTTCCAGATCCTTGGCAGTGCCTTCCAAGAGCGGACTCTTAGGCACAGCGTCCAATGGGGCAGCATGCAAAGCGGGCTTGTCTGCAGACTCCTGTGGCCCAGACTTCAATTGCTCAAGTCGCTCATTTACCCAGTCGGCAACTTCCTTATCCTCGGTTACCGAGGATGAAATGCCTTCGCGGAGCGGTTCATTGGAGGAGGCCTTGGCCTCCTCGTCTTCGTTGGGCGGCTGCAGAAGGGGTGCAATCCAAGGATGTCTCAAGAGCATGGCGTAGGACGGACGGTTGTTAGGGATCTTGTCCAAGCACGCACGGACAAACGCATGTGCCTCTTCGGTGTATTTCGATTCGGGAAGTGTGGGAGCTTCGCCATGGACGATAGCCTATTGAAACAGTTAGCTTTAAGCATTTCAATGAGAAGCAGGGTGTAGAGAACTCACATGTAACTGGCTAAATATATTGTTAAATGTCTCAGGGGGGTACGGATAACGACCAATGGCACATTCTATCACTGTTATTCCCAAACTCCAGACATCACTCTGGACGCTGTAGGTCCCACCGCCTGACGATCCGGGTTGCTGCATGCCACCACCGGCAATCCGTTCTGGGGCCATGTAACTCTGACACCCAATGTTCGTCTTGGCGATACTCGAAACCAGGTTACCGCTCACGCCGAAATCGCAAATTTTGATTTGGCCGCGAGTGTTGACCAGGATGTTGGTGGGCTTCACATCACGATGAATGATGTTATGATCGTCTTTCAACGACTTCAAACCCATGATGGCGGAGAGCGTCACCTTGCGAAGAATGTTTTCGGGGATGCCCTCTTGATAGAGCTTATCGATCGAGCCACCGTCCATGAATTCGACACAGATATAGACGCCCCTTCTTGGAAGAAGGCGCCGTAGAAGTCGATAATGAAGGGGGAGACACATCGATGGAGAATGTCCAATTCCATGATAATCTGTGCGAGCTTGCTTTCGTCTAATTCTAATCGAATCTCCTTCATTGCCATGACCACTCCGGTAAGGCTATCATGCGGTTTCGCGACCGAAACACCATCCGAATTGGAGTCTTCGGAACCACCGGATCGACTGAGAATCCCACTGACCCCCATTCCAGGCTTCCGCATATGTGGGCGACTATGTCGAACTTGGTATACTGTCCCATAGTTTCCCTTGCCCAGTTCATCGAGTCGATCGACCTCGTCCAATGAAATGTTGAAACTATGCCCGGAGGAGAACTCCACTCCGCCACCGTGGATGACCGCCTTGTCCTTGAAATTGAGCGTGCCCGTTTTGGTGTCGACATACTCGGCGTATTTGGCGAACGCTGACTCTCCGCCGGCAGGAGGCCCATTAGAATTGTTCGATGACCCGTTGGTGGGACCGGTAGCGTCCGAAAGTTTGAGGCCAGGTTTCATCCGTTTTGCTGCCAGGCTGCCCGGTGGCTTTGGAGCATTCGACGGCGGAGAGGACCCGGGCATGTTGGGAGATGATACCCAGTTCTTGGCGTTGGGCCTACCTTGTTGGGATAACTGACCTGCCAAGGGCCCTGGTAGTGAGCCCGCTAACGGAGTACCACCAGATGGTGGAGACTGAGGGTTGGCCCCGGGCCCCGGGCTGCTGACAGACGGGACGGCCCCAGTGGAAGCAGCATGAGGCATCGACGGAGGCGCGCCTTGGCGGGACAAGGAAAATGCCTTCATTTTGGCGAGGATATCCTGGTTCAACCCACCGGGTTGAGCTGAACTCATAGAGGGCTGGGGGCGCGGGGAGCCGGTCTTCCCCTGTGATTTAGACGGCGGTAGTTGTTGGGCGGCCGGCCCCCGTCGGGCAGCATTGATCTGGCCCAACGGTGTTGACAAGGCATTCATCCTGGCGGTCATATCTTTGTTCGAACGGAGGGAGGGCACGGAAGGATTTGCGGGCGTATCGGAACCGGCGGTGGAGGGACTGATAGCTGGAGAGAAGCCCTCGTCGGAGAGATCGGACTTGTTATCACCGTCTGGGACCGACATGGCACCTTCCAGAATAGGCTTTTCTTGTGCTTTCATGATTATACAGAATGAATATTCGAATGTTCTGTAAAGTGGAAGATATTCGCCCGATGAGGGAGGAAGCGCGAGAGAGAGGACGAGCGAATGGCCAAGGGGGGATCAGTCCTTTTGCTGGAAGGACCCCTTTCCAGACTCCAGACTCCAGACGAGAGAAGCAGGAAAATCGAAGTTCCTTCGATCACGCAAAGAGAAAACACTCCCAATCGACCAGGGCGAGGAACGTATGAGAGAAGGAGAGACAAGAGTCCAGGCCGAGTGGTTATCGTCTAGCAGGAAGGTAGGTGAGCGAGTCCAAGGCAGGCAGAGGCGTTTCAATAACGGTGTGAATGGAGACGGCGGGGTCAAAGCCGATAGAGGTATAAGTGAGAAGGGAAAATAAGTAGAAGAAGACGAACACGCGAGACAACGACGAAGAAGCGTACATAAAGACGCCAAAGACAAAGACGACGACAATTCTATAGGATGTTGTAAGTAGGGAGTGAATGCACCATCTAAAGAACAGACTGATGGAGGTTTTCTAAGATGGATGATGTTTTGCTCGCCGGCTCTCGTTGGCTGGAGCTGCGCGCCAGCACTGGTTGAGTCAGCCGGGCGGTGGGCGCGGGACCACACACCGTCCAATCATCGCGCGGGCCGGCCGGAAAATCCGGCCGGAAAGAATCCGGCAAAAACCGGCCTGGGGAGGATTAGGTAATCCAGCGACCGTTTAGTTACTAGTTATTGCGTAGATGGTGATGATCGGAATATAAAAAGCTTATTCTCGCTCTGTACTCCGAAGTACCTATTACTTCTACCAGGAGTACGACTACAGGGGTCTCCAACCAAGGACCAAGCAGTAGTAGTGCGATAAAACAGAGTGCAAAAAGTACCCGATTGAGCCACTGCGTGGCTCGGCGGTAAACCAACGCCACTGTGAAACTTTATTGGCCTAATACGCTTGCCTATCCGAGTAATGCCTTAGCCGATTAACAACGCTAGCCGTATCGGGAGTGGCGATTAATTTATTACAGGGGATGATTATTTGTCCTAAAATGTGCAGCCTGATGCGTTATTCCAGCAATAAGATGAGATCCCGGGAGTGTTTATGCAATCCTACAGACATTATACGTCAAGGATTGGGGGTTGTGGCGATGGGGTACGACGACTGTCCGGGGTTGACATGCACTCTAATCTGAGATAGTAAATAATCATAGATAATGTCGACAAGGTCAGCCAAGGACGTCGTGAAATCATGCCAAGCGTATTACTCCGTAGATAGCAATCAATCACATGACTGAGTCCGTATGCGAAGGTAGTCTTTACCTGATATTATACCTATTGATACATTTTGACTATTATTGCTATGAAGACATTGAAAGTAGGTGAGTTCTGAAGATGCCTATGCAGACATCATCTGCTTGAGAACAGTATCGGTATACGCCCACAAAAGAGCGGTGTAATCCGAACACCAGGCCAAACCAGTATAGTAGGTATTCTCATTTCCCTGCAAGCCATACAGCTTCTGGTAGAACCCATGGCGAATCTCATCGTTTGTTACAGTCAGGCCTTCCGGTGCGTGGCTACCAAATGCAACAATTTCTGGGTCCTTCACGGAGTAAGTGCCAGCGGTGCCCATGCGACGAATATCGTCGAGAAACAAGGCCTTGGCCTGTTCGGTCGAGAAGTCTTTGTCTGCGACAATTTTGGTGGCCAAGTAGCCCGGCGCTCCCAGGTACTGCAGGGCCCACTGGAATGGCACCTTTGGTAAACCGCCTGGCCCAGTTTCAGGATCGACGTTGGTCACGGTCGTGGAATTGGGCAGGCCGGTGTTGTTCACCACACCCACGTAGTAGGTGTTCCAAGTCCACTTTTGGAAAAGAGAAGACTCGTTCTCGCTGAGGTCGAAACCATTTAAGTTATCAGTGGTAGGAGCGAAGGTGACGAGCAGCTTTTTAGCCTTGATGAGCTTGCGGGTCCCGTTGGTGCTCTGCACAACGAGCTTCACGCCAGAGCTAGACCGTTCCGTCTCATTCACCGTGGATTGATAAAGGACATCAGAGCCGAGAACCTGAGACGCCCTCTCATAGAGCTGGTACATGCCATTTTTCGGGGTGATATAGCCACCTTTCAAGAAAGCATCGAGATGCGGCTTTCCAAAGAGCTGGAGCACGTAAAGGAGCGGCGTCTCTAGGAGGTTACCCGCGGTATGAGCAAACATGAAGATTAACGGCAGTGCACCTTGGATGTGTTCCCTCTCCACGAATTCCCGAATGGGCGAAGGAGCTCGTCCGGCACGGGGTCAGAGATGTTGTAGACACCCTTGTCAAAATAGTGATACTTCTGAATCGCACCCCGGTACAGAAGAGCCGCACCAACTGTGTCCAGCAGACCCGCGGGAGGATCGACCTCCTCTCCAGTCCTAAAATTGACAGCCTTATCGATCAAAGTGTTCGGCAAGAGCGGCTTATGGTCAACTCCAAGACGTTCGAAGAAGTCCTGCGAGAGCTCCGTGTTGAAGACACCCTCCACGCCATAATCGACGTAGTCATCGCCGACATACAAAGTCTCGGTGTGACCTCCCAGAAGAACATTGCGTTCGACGACCACAACACTCTGCGCTTTGTCCTTCAGACGCACTGCTGCATAGGCACCGGTTGCACCTCCTCCAAGCACGCAAACATCACGGGTGATGATATCGTCGGGAGCGTAGTCTTTGTCGCTAATGGTTGCCAGCGCAGGAGAAACGACTGCTGCTGACACGGTCACTCCAACTAGATGTCGGAGAGTCGAGGGTGAGAACCACATTGGAGAGAGCGAGCTGAGTGTGGGTTATGATTACGGATGGTTTCTGAAATGTTGATTCGATGGAGGGCGTTGGCAGGTGTGGTAAGGAGATCACTGCAGAAAGATGCGTGATTACATAAAGGGGTCTACGGCGAGTTTCGTGCAAGTCGCACGGTGGGATTAATTTGCTAATCTATTCGGGCCGATCAGTAGATCTCATTCGCGCCATTGACAGGACAGGGCAGGCCCAGCTGCTGCCTAGTGTCCAAACTGGTGGTATAGTGAGACATGGTATGTTACTAGAACTACCCATCTCAGTCAATAAAAAGCCCTTGTCTGATTAGTAGTAAATATACCGCCCCGTTTAGACATGAATGCGGTAATGATCACTGTTTGGTGGCTTGTACGAGCTGAATGGGTGGGCCTCCAAAATTCTGACCCCGATCGTACTCTGTATTGGCCTGATGGGGCACCAGCCCACGGTCCACCTGTTTGCTATCAACATCCATCTACGCCGTGTCTATGCCCTATTCAGGGGTAATGATACTCAGTATGAAGTTCTTACTTGGTCTTGTTTTATTTCTTACCTTCTGTGCATGAGTACGGAGTAACGATGGTTGGTTCCTTCTTCGGTTCGTTCCGAGTCAACCACTGTCCACTGAGCTCCACGACTCAGCTCGTTCAAATCGGAGTATTTCCTCTACCGGGCATGTCCGTAGACCCTACAAGGAGCCTCTCCCAAATTCTCGACTACCAGCCTTTAGGCTCTCTGGGGTTTGCCCAGGGTTTTTTCTGGAAGTTTCTCAAGCATTGCCAATAAGCCCATGAGATCAGCTCCAAGATCCCCAACAGATTTCAGCAGTAGAGTTGTGGAGCATGCGGCCAGATGCCGTAAACAAAGAGATCAGTCAGGATCTGTGTTCTTGGAGAGAGATCTCGTCCGACCATCGACAAAACCATGAAGTGGAAAACAGAGCAAGGACGCCCAATGATGTAGCATCCTGACTGATATTAGCTAGAGCGAATAATAGTATTGAGGCATACGATCATGGTAGCCGAATTTTGCGATCCTCGTCGCCGTTTGTGGTCTTGGACCTCTGCAATGATAAGATATAAGGCAACAGCCATCCAGCCGGTAGTAGGAATTGTAAAGAGCATATACCGAAGTAGTGGTAGCAGTGATGGTCCAGTCTCCAAGTCACCTATCCAGCCAACGCGTTTCAGATAGCATCGAGGCTACGAGCATTTCCATCCCCGTTCCCTGACCCCTGCGTACTCAGTTTATACAAAGCATACTCATGCACTCAGCGCTCAGACCTTTCCAGCATGACAATAGCGTTACAGCGCAACTGTACTAGCGACCTAACATGACACTAGAAGACTAGGCTAAAACAGGATATGCACCAGTCAGTGTATACAGGCGACACCGGTTCAGTGCAAAACTCTCTTGAAGAAGCACGTCAATTGTGAGGCCCTGAAGGTTGCTAGCATCCTTAGCAAGCATGGGATTCTCCCGATAAAAATGGTATCTGCCCGGAACCCTAGTCTTACATAGATTGAAACCTTTCTCCGGTGTCGTTTTGCTCATGGCAAGCTGCCAAGATAATGATGCCGTGGTAGGCTGTGCATGCTGCAGCGCACACCGATCTTGGCCTGCGAACCTTGGGTACTTTTGCATTGGCTGGATATCTGATTGTTAGACAGCAGAAATGGAAAGGGAGAACATGATATCACCATAGGCTGGGAGTCCTGCAGGTAAGCGACCCAACTAGGGCCTCCATCCGTAGCCAGCATGTCTTACCTTATCGGCAGCCGAATGTCATGATGAATTCATGTCGTATCCCGCTAAGCCGTATATGGAATAGCGTACACAGCCGGTTTCCGCCTGGCTTCGGTCGCGTCACAACTCAAGCTTAACTCTATCACTCCTATATGGATTATTAAACCTGGAGGTCAACAGCCATCGCTGCACAAGATCTCCTTCATTCTTTCATTCTCAGCTGTTGTTTCTCATCCCTATTCTACCCTTGAAACGTCCTATTCCGTCGACCAGCTGCCTTTCTGTCGTGATTTATGGCCACAATCACCGCTCCCCGATCGTTCCAATATGCCAATTCTCTGGTTTCTCGCCAGCTTGTAACGCAGTCAGACCCTGGTCTTGTCACTCCATCTCGATTCCTTGCCGGCCCGCATACCAGCCATCCATCTTTTCTCCATTTGGTGTTGCTGGTTTTCGAGGCTGTCCTGGAGGTCGTATGTGTTAGCTTGCCCGGGTATATTGCCGCTCGTCAGGGCATGTTTGATGCCGAAGCTCAGAAGCTGGTCGCCAATCTTAACGTCACTCTGTTTACCCCGTGTCTCAGTAGGTCACATCCACAGGAGAGTGAAGCTGTACGTACGTTTGTATCAAGACTGACGGTCGTTTAGTCTTCATCAAGCTCGGGTCCCAGCTCACCGCGGAGAAATTGGCGGATCTCGCTATTATCCCTTTGATATTCATCGTTCAGACCTTCGTCTCGTACATATGCGGCTGGGTAGTCTCGAGATGTTTTCGCTTTAAAAAACGCCGGTCCAACTTTGTCACGGCTATGGCCGTAAGAACCCCGAATATATCCCTTTTCGTTCCAACTGCGATGGTTGATTGTAGGCTAACGAGGCTTCTTTCATCTCTTTAGGTTTTCGGCAACTCCAATTCCCTTCCTATTTCTCTTGTGATGTCGCTATCTCACACCCTGAAAGGTCTTCATTGGGATCGGATTCCCAACGATAATGATGGAGAGGTGGCGGCTAGAGGAATCCTTTATTTGTTGATCTTCCAGCAACTAGGTCAGCTTGTTCGCTGGAGCTGGGGCTACCATGTCCTGCTTGCTCCCCGCGAACGTTACCTCGAGGAAGCGGAAAGACAACAAGGGGCAACGAGGATCGAACAAGGTCAGGAGCGGTATAGTGACAACCCAGAGCAGATCGATCCGGATGAGCCGTTGATTCGAAGCCGGAATCGAAGCCGGAGCCCGAGTCGAAGCCGAAGTCGACGCTCAAGTCACTTGTCACCCCGGGCTATTAGTTCGCACACTGAAGGCGAGTTTCATTCGGGCGACCAAACCCCCGTGACCAGTTACTCGTACTCGAAGGACCACCCAGAGCATAACCCTTCTCTCATCGGACCATCACCTGAGGCCCCTTTCCTCCCCCGTCAGAGCACGGTAGGGGATATGATGACGTTCCCGAATGTTGAACTGGCTCACCACGACACACACGTCCAAGGAGGATGTGTGAAGCGATTCCGGGCCTCCCTCCGTCGGTTCGGCGTACGCGCTGCTCAGGTGTGGGAAAAGCACACAGGAGCAGCGTTCCGGAAACTTCCCACTAGCATGCAGAAAGCACTTTCTGGGATCTGCACCGGGATCCGGAGGTTCGTACATGGCCTGTGGGATTTCATGAACCCTCCGCTGTGGGCGATGTTAGTTTCGATTTTGGTGGCATCAGTCCCCTCGCTGCAGAAGCTTTTCTTCGACAAAGGGACATTCATGAACGTCTCGGTGACGGGCGCAATCAACCAGAACGGCCAGGTGGCGGTCCCCTTGATCTTGGTTGTGCTTGGAGCCAACCTGGCACGCAACACGCTGCCGGAGGAAGCGCTGGCCGACCTGGACGACCCCAAGGAGGAGCGAAAACTAATTATCGCGTCGTTGCTCGCCCGGATGTTGCTGCCTACGATCATCATGGCGCCGCTACTGGCTCTTTTGGCCAAGTACGTGCCAGTGAGCATCCTGGACGACCCCATATTCATCATTGTGTGTTTCCTGCTCACGGGAGCACCGTCGGCACTACAACTGGCGCAGATCTGCCAGGTCAACAATGTGTATGTCAGTGCGATGTCGAATTTGCTATTTCAGAGCTATGTGATTTGGTAAGTATTCTCTTCGTCCCCCTCAGGTTGTGTGCTCTTATACTGACTGTTATAGGATCCTTCCGTCGACACTGGTTCTGGTCATGGGTGCCATGGAAGTAATTGAATGGGCTGGAGCACCTACGTAAGGGCAATAAACGATTTGTTGTATTATTATTATTATTATTATTCTTTTTTTTTTCGGGTTATGCCGCGCATACGAGTTTTAACGGTGGGCATCGGGCGTTGGATTGGAATGGGTTGCTTTTCATGTTATTGTTATTCCTTAATATTTGGTACTCCCAGCGGACAGGGATTGCCCCTTTCATTTATACCTCTGAGCAAAAATAAATCGCTCAACGAGGCATTTCACATGCATCTGGCTCAATTTAAGCACACCTTCAATATAAAAAAAGTCCTGCTGTCCACTGGAAATAACGTAAGAGGTCAATGTGCTTAGATAATCTCCCCTCTCTGTCTCGCTCCCCACCTCGGGCTGGACTTCCACACTCTTTCGACCTCTTCCCTCTCTTCCACCCGAGGATAAAGACCCAAGCGATTACCAGGGATTCAGTCACGAGTACAATGACCGCTGATTATGGTGATTATGATGATGCCCTAGCAACTGTGTCTCTACTCCGTATAGGAAGATGATACTCCCGCCATGCAGCCAAGCAGTGCAACCAGAGCAGCCACAACAATCCCAAGAGCGACTATCAACCAAGCAGTACAGTACGGAGAATACCAATTAATGGACGTCCGACAGCAATGAACCCAGTGCGACATTCTATATTCAATTCTCTTATGCAGCCTAAGCCGGAGTACGCATGAGCACGCTTGTACGCTACACGCTGTACCCATACACTGGAATACATATACGCGTCGAGTCAGGCCCAGCAGCAATCAGAATGCAATTCTGACAGGCGCTTATCTAAATGATTGACACCTGTTCGCCGCCTTTATCTCTGCGTCTGTCTCTGCGGCGCGGTGCCTGGCTGCGGTGGATACAACCTGCCGTCCGGATGCGGATATCTACCTCTATCTCGGGAGGGGCTATCAGTGGCAGTTGGCAGTGGCAGTTGGCAGTGGCAGTGGCAGACAGAGGGAAAGGGTCCAGATGCGTTTTCCCCACGCAATGATAGCTCGCAATTCCTACTGGGACTCTCTGGCTGTCCTGTGGTGCGTGGTGATTGTGATAGTCGTCCCTTTTCTTCTGTCATGGTGGTCTGTGATATGGACAAGTCAGGTGAAGGAAGGCGGCTGATAAGCACCTGACTTGACTTCACCTCATCTTCCTCTCTTTTCCTCTTCCTCCTCTCTTTTTATTCTCCTTCAACCTCTTGTTTCTATCTGTCTTTTCGTCTTCTATCCTTTTATTCATATTCGGTCTGAACATTGGATCTGCCCCAAGGTCCCGCCCCGACGCACTGTTAAGGAGAAAGGACCTCAGTCATCCCCACTTGGTCGGCCTTACCGTGTTTTTTCCTTTTTCCTGTCCATTATTACTGCTGCTATTGTGCTTCCTTTCTTTAGTGTGTCTGTCTCCAAAGCGCTATTGGGCATCACATCATCTTTCCCTCTCTTCCCCCCTCCCTCGCACTTTTCGAATTGCATCATCTGGTGCACGGGGATTGTCGCGTTTTCATGCTTCGGTTCTGCCTCGGGCTTGGTCTTTAAACCGACCCTCTTCCTCGTTTCTTTGTCTTTTCTTTCTTCTTTACCCTCCCGAAAGACGGGTGCAGACCCTGAAATTTCCCCGGATCCTCGATAATTAGCAATCATGCCCTCGTTCACCGACAACGGGGACTCCAGTTCTGATCTTCCAGGTGGGTTACTATTCGACCGCACAATTCATATAATATACGCCTTCATGACCCCATTCCTAATTCTAGTGGTTGTGTTTGTTCTCTGTTCGTCCGTGGTGGGATCTCAGTCTTGATCTCCGAGGGGCCGGTATTTCGTGCCTTTTGTTACATGTATCAAAAACGATCCCCGCAATCACCACGTTTCCATTACATCTCTCTCTTTTTTTTTTTTTTTTTTTTTTCCCCTCGGTCTCTTCACTTCGCTGTCATCTCCGCCTTACTGACATTCTCAAGGTGTACAGCCGATTCTTGGTACTGGTCTCAACGTCTCGTCGAAAGTTACAAATGGCAATGGAGAATTCACCACGATAGCCTCAACGGATGGACACGTGCATAGGAAGCATCGTGCGTCCGTAGGAAAGAAATCGACCACCGCACGGCGGCCATCCACAGTGGTGATGGATGAGACGGAACCCACAGCCATGGGCAAGCCCGGGGTGGAGGAACCCCAGGATAGCCTATTCAACCAGGTGTACGGATGGCTTCAGCGCGAGAAGTCCAAGCAGAGAACTCATATCAAATCACAGACATCGGACAATGGGGTGGACAGTGCGGTAGCCAGTGACGGGGACGACGATGACGACGATGACAATGAAAACCAAGCATCCTCCGTGTCCAGTACGCCTAACAAGAAGACACTTGCCCTAGAACGATTGGAGAAAATCCTGCTCGAATACGCCACCACCCGATACGAAGGCAGCAACACGTCCGTTTCCTCCGTGCGACGATCGGCCCGGCGACGTCCGATGAAGAAGGGTCTGCGCCGGGGCTCTACCTCTGATTCTGATGCCATAGAAGTCGAGTATGGCCCCCCAGCCGTGGATGCGTATCTGGACAACTCCAAGACACTGGCGTACAGTGGCGGCGGCGTAGGGGACGATGAGGACGGAGTCTCGGATTCGAAGCGCAAGGAGGCATGGACGACGTTCAAGGCCGAAATCGTCCGGTTGGCTCATACGTTGGAAATCAAGGGTTGGGGCAAGGTTCCAATGGAAAGTGCGGTGGACATCGACGTGGTTCGACTCAGCGGTGCCTTGACCAATGCCGTTTATGTGGTGACTCCGCCTGCGACTCTTCCTCCGCTGCCTAGAGCGGAAGATGGGTCTTACACCCTGGTTCCCAGGCGACCTCCTTCGTAGGTTCCTCCATCTTTTTGTCGAGTGACTCTTGTCTGACGAGTCATAGGAAACTTCTGCTGCGCATCTACGGACCACAAGTGGAACACTTGATTGACAGACAGAAGGAGCTGCAGATTCTCCGTCGGCTAGGCCGCAAGAATATTGGACCGCGCGTACTAGGTACATTCAACAATGGTCGATTCGAGCAGTATTTTGAAGCCCGCACACTCACACCAGAGGATCTACGGTACCCGGAGACGATGAAACAGATTGCTAAGCGGATGCGAGAACTGCACGAGGGTGTTGAATTGGAAGAAGACGAACGCGAGAGCGGTCCGATGGTCTTCCAAAACTGGGACAAATGGGTTGACCGCTGCGAACAGGTGATCAGCTGGCTGGACAGAGAGATCCAGTCGGAGCACAACGAGTCCAAGGCGCAGACGGAAGCGTGGCGCCGACGGGGATACGTTTGCGGTGTCCCCTGGTCAGTGTTTAGAGGAGCAGTTGACTATTATCGTCGATGGCTGGAGGAAAATTGTGGAGGGATTCAGGAGATTAAGCGACAGCTTGTTTTCGCACATAATGATGTGAGTTTTCCCCTCTGGCTTTTGTTTTTGTCTTTGCGCTTGCTAATTTGCAGACTCAATATGGCAATCTTCTCCGGTTGGAACCCAAATCGGAGTCGCCATTGCTCCTTCCCGCCAACGAGCACAAGCAATTGGTCGTGATTGATTTTGAGTATGCGTCGGCTAATACTCCTGGCTATGAATTTGCAAATCACTTTGTGAGTCTCGATATCAGCAGAACATGTTGGCGCCAGCTAATAATAAAACAGTCTGAATGGTGCTACAACTACCTCGACCCCGAATACTCCTACTATTTCGACATCAACCGCTACCCGACGCTCAATCAACAACGCCACTTCATCTCTGCCTACGTCGGCCACCGGCCCTCCTTCACGGGCACTGGCGATGCCCAATCCGGCACATCCCCCTTTAACACGCCGCAAATGCGCGCTTCCTCATCCAACCCGCCGGCTTTCAACCTCGACAACGACGAAACGCCCACAGCCGAGGCCGAGACAGCGGTGGAGGATCTCCACGAGGCAGAGGTGCAGTTTTTCATGCGCCAGACACGTCTGTGGCGCGTGATCAACTCCGCGCAGTGGGTGGCTTGGGGTGTCGTGCAGGCGAAGATTCCAGGGATGGAGGAGGGTATTGCGCAACAGACTGGCCAGGCTGCCCAGGCTGCCCAGGCTGCCCCTGGAGCTGAAAAGCTAGGGGAAGAAGCAGAAGAAGAAGATGGGTTCGATTACCTCGCTTACGCGCAGGATCGCGCGATGATCTTCTGGGCTGATATGTTTGCGCTGGGACTCGTGCGGGAGGGGGAGTTACCCGACAGTGTTTTGGAGCATATCAAGGGGAGGATGATAGAGTATTAACTCATAGACTAGTTGTCGATGGACGATCTCACGATAATGATTGTAATTACATCAGTTGAACTTGTATACGGAACCTAATTCCTGGATGCAAACGCAAATGAAAAGACAATCACCGCTGCAACTTCCTAGCGGTCTCCTTTCTGGCACCCTCCACCCACGCATCAAACGCCTTGTCACCACCACTCTGTAAGCGATGCCCAACAACCCCCTTAACAACCTCCCCGATAAAGCCCACGAAATTAGCTCTCCGTAGCGCATTCTCCCACTTCCACGCAGCCCTCTTCCTCTCCTCCCTCTGCAAAGCCTCCGCATCACCGATCTCCGCGGCGCGGATGCGCAAGTCACGCGTGACAGCCATGAGATTAAACCTCGTCTCACCAGGTGGGTAGCGCGAGATACGCCGCTGCAAAACACTAATCACGCGCTCGGGGAACAGCGCCTCATCACAAGCGCCATGGCTAATCGGATACGGCTGCAGCCCATCAAGCTCATACAGCACACCATTGACGGGCGTATACGCGATGAAATGATACACATCGCCGCCCTCATCATCCCGATCCTGCGGCGGGGCAGACTCATCAACGAACGGCGACGCGCGCGCGAACGCATTATGCGCAGTACGGATAGTCTCGCTGTTCGAGAGGGCCTCGCCGCGGAGATCGGGCGGGAAGCCCGCGGTGAAGTCTTTGAAGGCGCGCAATTCGGGGCCAATGTCGATCGGGTGCGAGGTCGCGGTGGTGAGCGGGTTGTCGTGGTTGAGGATCACGGAGAGGATGGCTTGCGTGCCGCAGGCGTTTTGGATGGTTTGCGCCGCGAAGAAGGGCGTGTCGGTGTCATTGGGGGTGGTTTCGTATTCGCCGTCTTGGGGGGTTTTGGTGTTTGCTGTTGTTGTTGATGAAGGTTGGTCTGTTGGACGAATGTATTTGAATAGGAAGATGACGCCGTATACCGGGCTGTTTGGTATTAGTGGTGGCCCTCAAGTGCTTCTCTGTATGCGGGGAGAGGAGGAGGGGGAGAAGGGGATACCTCAACGACCGGATAAAATCCACATCTAGTGAAATCAACTCCTCGAACTGAACGCCCTTGACGCCTAAGTTCTCGATCAGGGATGTGAAGACGCCCTTTCCAGTTAGCTATCCTACCCTCAACCTAGGCATGGTAGATCTGGGACATACCTCATCCGATTCAATCGTGCTCCAACCGCCGTCGGCCATTTTGCCTGCTCCCTCCCTGTATGGGTTGCGCGTTCAGTCGAGCCGTCAAGTAGCAGACAGGTAAAGTCAAGATAATGCCAATAGCCAGCCGTGAAGCAACCGCAATCAAGTGCAGAGGTGAGGTTGCCAAAAAAGGTCGTCACCCCTCACCGCCTTCCCACCCCGCCAGCCGGTATGTTTGCTCTGGGTCACGTGACCTTGTGTCATGCACCTGTGGGGTTGCCATGACACATGACTCTACGAAGTACTCTGTATATTCTGTCTCCGTATGTACTACCAATCTATTCTAGACGAACGGACTTCTAGTTATACCAGCCCGATATGTACTAAGTCCGCCAGCCCGGTCGTAAGAGATAAAGAAAACCAATGTAGTACGTGTCTTGGCTTGGATCTGCACATACCCTATCAATGCATAATTTGATAGGCTCTCGCGCTCGTCTATTCCCACCATATCCGGAGTAGGCCAGTCTGCCCGTCTGCCAGCAATGCCACATAAGTCACGTGGAAGTGTCCAGCGGATCATCAACTTCCAAATAAAGTTTACGCTTAACCAATTATTGGCTTGGGTCTGACGGGTCCCGTAGGGCTGGGTCGCTCGCAATGGATTACTGCATTGGGAGCGGTAGTTCATGGTATAGGTAGAGTGGTTTGGTCTTGGTGTATGTCATTGTTACATACGAAACTTATTTGGACCGAGAGTCTGAGACTATGGGTAGGCTAAGGGGCATGGCATGGCATGGCTTAGCTCGGTGAGACATGCATTGCGCTGCCTGTCTACCAGTTGATTTTGAGTTTCCAAAGAAGATGCGGTATGGAGGTCTAAATATATGTATAGACTTTCACACTGCGCCGCGGAGGCTGGGGCAGTCAGATAGGTCTGCATAGGGTCTTATTGAAAAGAGTTGGTATTTAGAAGATAAGGGTATGCATAGAAATTACTAACCAAACGCCTTAGTACATAACACATTAACAGAATTAATAAACCAAAAACCGAATCATCCTGTCCAGATTCCCAGCCCATGGTATCATATCAGTCCCAATCCCAAACACACCACAATTAATGCAAAGCCCAATGTAGATACATAAACGACAAAAAAAGAAGAAAAAAATGAATGAATGAAGGCAGAGACTACGTCCAGCACGACTCAGGCATAGCCACCTCTCTCCGTGGGTCATATTGGCCCATGATAATCCCCAAGGCGTCGTCATCGTGGCCGTGGCCATGACCATGGCTGCTGCCGCAGAGCACATCATCTGGATATGCTGGCTGAGAGTCCGGGAAGAGCTCGGTCCCGGGCTTGGGCGGATAATAGCTCTGAGCGGTGGGCGCGGTGATATAGTCGACGAGATCGAACGGGGAGTTGGGAAGGGCGACCTCAGGCGGCGAGTGGAGAGGCGGAGTGTATGGAGTGTAGGAAGACGTGGTGGACGGGGACGACGAAACGCGGTGGTGGTTGGGGTGATTGTGGTTGTTCTGGAACGGGGGATAAGGGCTGGGCGGCGTTGGAGAGGGATAATCGAAAGAGGATCGCGGCGAGAGATACAGACGGTTCTTGTACTGTGCGACAACCTGTTGTGGGAGGTCCATTAGGTCCAGGGCCTGTTGGAGCTCTGGGTTGAAAGGGTCTGTGGTGGTGCGCGCGAGGATGGTGCGGTAGATATCCTCCACGGGTCCGATGGATAGAGGACCCAGATACGCGCCGCCCAGGTCAGGGAAGATACTGTCGAGGGCGACTCCGACGCCGAAGAACTGCGCGAGGATAGCCAGCGCACTGGTATCGGCGTCACCGCCGCGCAGCATGGCGGGCGGCAGCCAGAAGAGCCATCGACGCAGGGGCTGGACACGCTCGAAGGCTTGCTCTGGCGTTTGGTTGGGGAGGTCCTTTCGGAAAAGACGAAGGAATTCCAGCAGTTCGCTGATTCGACGATAGTGCTCCTGGTTGCTGCGGGCGACTTGCTTCTGCACGTCTTGTAGAGCCATGATGGTGTGGTCGATGTTGATCAGGTCTTCTTCCTGGAACCGATACCCGGCCATGACGGGGGAGTTGGTGCATCCCAGGTACCGCTGGTTCTCGAGAAACTGGGCGAGATCGGATTTATGTTTCAACAGGGGATGCATTGTGTTGAGAACCTGTGATGTTAGCATTCTGTCAGATTAGCCTGTCAGACTAGTCAAAACTTACAGTGGTGATGCCCTTTTGCAACGATGCCCAACTCTGCCATTCTGTGGTCTGCCATGACAGCAGTGTCGAAGCGGCCAGGATCGCTTCGCAATTCTCATTGGAAAACGAGCCTATGGCCTTGTGCAGGCCTTTGATGGCGGTGCCACGATGATGGTACGCCAGCTGCTTGGTGTCTTGATTCCGGGTCATCCAGGCGAGATGGGCGGCCGACAAAGCCAGGATCGAGTTCATGACAAAGTCGTTTGGCAGAGCGATAGCCAAAAAGCTAGAATCGTTAATAAATGGGTGACATGGTTGACAGATTGAAATGATCAATCAGGCTTACTTAGGCATCTTCTGAGCCCACACAGTACAGTTACTATAACCCCTCCGGTGAAGATCAATCGATAAGCCGACGATATGATGAATCAAGCGCAAGTCCGTACGCGAAAGGCCATACCAGCCGGAGCGCGGACACTGCAACAGCTCCGGGAAGGGTGGCACGCCGGTGATATGCCAGTTCTCGATTTCGCGTTCGATCTCGGGCGACATGAGCAGATCCGGAGCGGTAGACGGGTTGGATGGGGTGTTGGAGGGCGAGTTATCCGGGGCAGGCATGGCATCCATGTAGTCGCAGCGACAGTTGTGCTTGGTGCAATTGCGGCTGGTCAGGTTAGCTGGGTCCAGTACTCCTTAGGAGGTCGGAATCAGGCATACCACTGGGGAAAGTTCTCGTCGCATCTGATATGTCGCCGCTTGCATGTACGACAACCATTCCGGGATTTGGTGTGACTCTTGCGAGACGGGCCGCCACGAGGACCGACCATTGTAACTTGAGGGAGACTTGGGTGTATAATGGCTACGAGGACCAGGATGTGCCACAGGGTCGGATCGCACGCGGGAAGATACCAACGGGGACCCGGATATATATGCAGGAAGAGAGTGATTCGAGTTGACACGAGGGAAGGGAGATTATTAAGAAAGAGGAGATTAAAGAGGAGAAAAAAGAGGGAAAGAGACAAAGACAAGGGGAGGAAGTATGATTTAAGGCGCAGGACCGTCCACTTCTGGGCGCTGATTGGGCTGAGTTTCTTTTGCTTGCTCACGGGGTAAGCAGTAGTAATAATAGATAGCATTCATAGACAGCAGTCACAATTAGACGGTCGACAGCAGTGCTAGACAGTCATAATAAAAGAAGAAAGCAACGAAGGGTCCCCGTGGTATCTGATTCCTCCATTCCCTGCGTGTAGAGTTACGGGATATTACGATGGGGCGCAAGTACTCCGAGTACTCTGTATGTATTACCAAGCCCGAGGCCGTGGTTAGATCTGTCATGCCCAACGGTCTCTATTTCCGGGTCAGTATCTATTAGTATTATTCTATTCTCTATCGTCCATGCTCTATTATTCTGTCTGTCTGCCTGTCTGCCTGTCTGTCTGCCTCTCTGTCTACCTGTCTGTCTGTCTGTTGTCCTGCTACTGCGTACTCTGCCGTATTCTACTGAATGATTGACTGAACTGTCAGTGGGACGCGGCTGAGTATGAGCATCGTGATTGGCTGCTGTCCGATCCAATAATACCGATTAATACAGTAAAATACCTCTAATACAGCCAAATACGCAATTGTTGGTTCATAAAGCCCCCTGATAGGCCCCAGCCCTAACAGCCGCACTAGGAATGTATCCGTCCGTAACGTATTGTATACTGGATCGGGACAACAGCTAGCCCCGATCTGGTCTAGCGCATTTGTCAAGAGCCGCAACCCCGCAACCAACTGAAAGAACTGGTAATACGCGCTAGCCCCGATGCGGCAGAAACGGAGATAGCCGATCCGCCCCCAACGCTGGAACCGAGCCCCATTCTTGCCATTTTAGGTAAACGGGCTGGAGCGGGTCCGCCACCGCTTTTTAACCTCCCATGGACTGGTGGGACTTGGGTTGGGATGACAGAGGACCAGAGCTTGTCCATAGACCCTTGGGGTTCAGACCATGGTCGACTGGTTATCTCGACAGTCTAGAGTCAGGAAGGAGTGTTGGCAATGTGATGACTGCAGTGATTTGCAGTTTGGTACGGCGTTAGTTTGATAATTATTCGGTCACTATTACTGTATGCATGCCTTGGGCCTATGTTCTTGGCTATGATTTAACTTCAACGATAGGCCTGTCAGCTCATACCGATCAGCCTATATGCCTCCTCATTGATCTAATATTCATAGCAGCTAATAACCTTGAATAACATTCCAGCACCTGTACAGAGTAACTCTGCAGAATAAATAAATACCACAGCCCTGGTACAGTGTACAGCCCCATTCTCCATTCTTCTTCAGAGCTTTGTCCACGCGCTAAGCCATCATCCCCTGAATGATGCGATCCTGGTGGCGGCCTAACGTGTTTTCTTTTTCTTTTTTTTTTTTTTTTTTTTTGGGCTAGGGATTTTCCGGTGGAGCTCAAGTCCGTCAGCTGAACAGCGACCCGTTACTTTAGTCTGGTTTTGAGTTGGTTCGCTAGTCAGTTGGTTGGTTAATCCCATTCTTTGGCTGGTCGGTTATAATCCTGCTCTGCAGCGGGTGCTCTTACTATTTACCTACTTCGGAATACTTAACTTACTGTACTGTATTTTTCCTTCTTTTTCTTTCTTTTCTTTTTTTTTTATTTTTTAGCTTACTTGCTGTATGGAACGTGGCTTTCCTCAGTCGAGAGATTTCTACGATGCTATGCTGTGCCTCGAGGCCTGTGCTGTTAGACTTGGTCAGAGAACAACACTGCACATACTCTCTATTCTGCGCCCTGTTTCATCCCACAAGGCATACTCGTCTGTAATAATCGTAAGTGCGTAACGCGACATCTGCATCTCTGACTAATTAGATGACCTGATACTGTCTGTCATATGGGATGCAAGTCTGCACACCGCTACATAAGCAACTGTCTGTGTATGTGTGTATGTATGTATGTATGTATGTCCAATATTAAAACCATGGACAATACACCATACACCATTTGAGTAAGAGGAAGAACAAAACAAAAGTCCACTCCGTTTCCCCCACCCAACCAGCCAACCCAATATCAGTTACAAAGTACAGTAGTTAAATCCAAAGCTAAAAATGTCAACCCCTTACACAACCCTCCGCACCAAAATCGCCCTCCGTCCACAATCCACCATCCCCGCCTACGCCATCTGGAAACACGGACTTATCGGGCTCACCCACGTCGCCGCGCGTAAGAACGGCGTGCACAACATCCGCATCAACGCGCCGGCCGAGACTGCCGCTGAGCAGCCAAATCTTGAGAAGAACGTCGGGCTGTTTGGCCGGTTTGCTGGGTATTCGATTGTGGAGGTTCCAGCCTAGGCCTGGGGTTTGTTCTATTTGCTAGTCGGTTAGGGCAGGCAGGCAGGGGTTCTATACTAGTCTATCTAATTACTAAACAAATGGTACAAGAGTCTTATTCCATTATGCATCTCATCTCTTCTCGTCTCTTCTCTTCTCTTCTCTTATCTTCTCTTCTCTTATCTTTTCTTCTCTTCATTGTTCTTCCCTGAGTCCTTGGTATACAAATCACTCGCTCCATCCTTTTTCTTAGATATAAATCCGTCTCATTCCACATCACTCTATGCAGGCGCCATGGTACTTGAAAAATTAAAATAAAAAGGAAGAAAGAAAGAAAGAAAGAAAGAAAGAAAGAAAGACAGACAGCAAACAAACAAAAGCAAACACGTCAGGTTCATGATCAGAAAATAGACATAAATTTTCTCGTTTTTCACTCCGCCCTTGGCTGGTGAAGACTCCTATGTCGACGCTAAATCTGGTATACTGCTCGAAGCTTCTGGGCAACAGGAGGCGCGAGTTGCGAGAGGAACGAATCGAAACCGGGTATCATGTTTTTGTAGCCTTGCAGGACCTGTATCATCGTTTAGCTTCCTTATTCATAAAAGGATATTCACTAGTAATAAGGATATTCCCTGGACGAGATCGAACTTACCTGCTGAAAAGAGGCTTGAATGTCACGGTAGTCCTCCTGATGGAGCGACTTGCTCGGAAAGGCAGCAATGGCTTGGAAATACTCCCCGAGACACGACTCCATAGACTGCGGGTTCTTCATCACCACTTGGTTGAACCCAAGGAAGGCCGACGCCTTCTCGCGGGTGAAATCGATCTTGCTCATCGATTTTAAGAACGGGCCGGCGTATTCCCCCAGGCGCGGGGCGAGCTGGTCCGAGCTGCAGATCCCTAGCCGCCCGAGCGCCATCGCAGCGTTCTCGTTCACCGAGTCGATGATCTCTTCGTTGCTGATGATCAGTAGCAACCCCTGATATAGCTTCTCGGTGTATGGGGCCAGGTTCGCCTTCTCGTTGACTGCGATCTCACCGCACGACCAGCACGCGTTATTCAGCACGCTAAATCCTGTATGACGGTCGTCATCCCGGATCTGGTCTAAATCCAGTTGCTTAATCAAGATCGGCAGGATATTTGGGATGAACGGGTCCAATTGCGGGAAGATATTGATCGCGCAATCCCCCAGCAGCGCATATGACGATTGACGCACTTCGTAGTTCGGGTCCTCCATACAGAAGCACAACAGGTCAAAGAACCGCGGCTGCGAGCTGGCTACTAATTCGCCGCTCTTCTGCGGATCAATGGCCTGGATGATGGCACTCAGGAGGTCTAAACTGGTCACCAAGAAATCTTTGTCGGGTTCATCAATGCCTTGGTTATTGACAGACGCCACATACTCCTGCAGATTCTCGTAGATGATCTTGATACATCTTTGAAAAAGGGGAGGGGCAAAGGGTGCAAAAGCGTCTCCGTATGCCGCAGCGATGTACCCCAAACACTCTAACAACGGGAACAGCTCCCGAGACAGGTCCGAGACCTTGTTGTATCGATCAATCAAAGCCGGCATCAAGATATTCACTAGGTTGGGCTTCGCCAATTCGCCCATCACGCATTCTGCCAGCGTCTGAACGCAGTCGTACAGAATGTACATATTCCGGTACTTGTACTTCCCAAAGCACTGGACAAACTGCTGCAGGATAGGTTCACAATAGGGGACCAGGTTGGCATCCGACTTCTCCTCCAGACTGGCAAACGCAGAGGCCGCCGCCTCCTGCACCTTCTTATTGTTATCGAGCATCCTCCGCAGGATACCTTCCATCATGGGCTCGAAAAACCGCGCCCGTTCCGACGGATCGCCCAAATGCGATGCCCATTCCGAGTAGCGTCCAAGACACCAGCAAGTGATCTGGCGAACCACAGGCTGCGCGTCGTCCAGCAACGAGATAAGGTAGGGGACAAGTTCGGGAAGATGGGGGGTCACTGCGTCCATGCATCCGTCCGCAACTGCACCCAGAGTCAGGACAGCAGCCTCCCGGTGAGGCCATTGCTCGTGGCGAATGGTCTCTTTCAGATAAGGCAGGATGATCGCAAAGATAGATTCATGATAGACGTTAGAGAAAACATCCAACGCGGCAGCCGAACACTTCCTCAAAGTCCACTCGCCTTCGGGGTCGTCGTCAAACTCCGATTCTTCGACTTCCCCGTCGCTCAGGTCATCATCGTTGTCATCATCATCCTCCGCGGGCTCGTTTCCATTTGCCTGTTGTCCCTCTGATTTAGAGGGGTCCAATCGAGAAGCCTTTGACCTGGCGAATTGGGGTTTAATCTCTTCTTCACGGTCTTCAACATCGGCATCTTCTGCGTCACCCATCAGTCGAATCACATCATCTTCCTCGTAGACCATGCTCTCCAACAAAACAGGTACGACCCGAGGCATATGGGGAGCCAAGGGTTGCTGTAACTTGACTTGTTCGCCTGCGACCAGCCAGAACTCGGCCGCATCCAGAGCAAGTTCGGGATCCTCCTGGCTGCGTTGCTGAATGATGATGTAGCTCACCAAGCCTTCCATGTGTGGGATCAGCTTCTCCGGGGCGAAGTCTACGAGCTGCGCAAAGGTCTGACACACCGTGCGCCGCACATCGGTGCTGGCGTCGTTGGACAGCTGGAACAGCTGCGACAGGAAAAGGTCCATCGACGAGATCAAGGCCTGAGGTCGATGTGGAAGGAAGATGTGGATTGTACCCAGAGCCATAGACCGCACCTTCGGGCTCGAGTTCGACGTAAACTCCAGCAATTTGGGAACGATGACATCGAGAGGGCGCTGTCCTGAGTAATCCCTGTCAAGGACTTTGCGGTTATCTTCGCAGACCTTGGCGAGAGCGGACATGGCAGCTTCCTGGGTCACATTTGGAACGTCTCCCGAGGAATTGCCAACCAGCGTCAGCAACTCGTGCAGCACCTCCGGCCATGCCAGGAGGCCCGCCTGCTGGAGCAACTCGGTGATTATGCTTCCTGCAGACGTGCGCACCTGGCTGTTCGCATCTCGAAGCCCAACGAGGGTAGCGGACCGAATATATGTCATACTAGGTTGGGGAATTGTGTGATATGCCACGCGGATTTTGGTTTTGATGTTCATTGCAGCGGCGAATCGAACCATGTTGTATGTGTTTCCAGGCAAGCCCAGTGATGATGGCTCTTGCGGGGTGCAGAACAGA
Organism: Aspergillaceae sp. MA 6039; assembly: GCA_003004485.1. Lineage (NCBI taxonomy): Eukaryota > Fungi > Ascomycota > Eurotiomycetes > Eurotiales > Aspergillaceae > Aspergillaceae sp. MA 6039. The sequence goes on along the minus strand of PQMF01000035.1, from coordinate 30,678 downwards.
TATGTGAGATAGTTGACATAATCCGGCGAAGAGGTAGCTTGAACGAGCATCTAACAGACAAGAACCGTTAGCCTTTATTCCTCAAGGACCCTAGACAGAGACAATGCTCTCTCGGAAGCGGGGGATGCGCCTGCATCGGAAACTCACCTGCTCGGCCTCTTTCTGAGCTGTCCGGTTATACGGATCCAAGGAATCCCTCAGACAGCAGGCAAGCTGCCTCAATTGCTCCTGTTGTGGTTGCCACTCCATAGTGCCAGAAGTATGATGGTGATCGGCTAGGTTTTATAAGAAAAAAGTCGAAAGTGCGTGTGTAGGTAAGGAAACCCCGCGCTCCAATGGTCCGGAAGAATTAGGAGGGAAACCAGATATGACCAAAAAAAGACCTAAGTGTGACAGGAGAAGAATCGTAGTGAAGCAATGGCAGTAATCGGGACGACTATTTTAACAATCACAAAAGTCGTGGTAGTAGTGGTAGTGGTAGTGGTAGTAGGGTGGGTGTTCGCGAAAAGGAACGGATAGGACGCAGCCAGCTGCCACCAGGATTGACAACGGTCGCCAGTGCGCAAAACAATTAAAAAAGGAGGAAGGATAAGGGGGGGAGCTTCGGAGAACCGACAGCAGAACACTAGACGGTGGAGGAGACGGAGGAGGAGGAGAGGTAGAAGAAAAGGAAGAGGAAGAGGGGGGGAGTATTTTGGGAGAGTGAAGAAAGAGGTCGAGGAGAGGCGAAGATTACGGTGAGGGGTGTATGTACGGTAACTAGACCTCTGGAGGGATCGAACAGCCATAAAGGGCGAGCTGGAGACGGCCAGAGGGAGTGAATCTAGGGCTGAAAAGACTGGAGATGCAAGTGGTTTTTCTGCTTTCCCTCAGACACAGCGACTGCCGGATTCCCACTGCTTCTTCATCCCATGTCCTGCACTGTTCTGCGCTGCGCCAGAGATGGCCCGTCCATACGCGCCCGTTACAGGGAGCCGCACCCTGCATACAAGGAGATTCCGATATTTATGAGGTTGTGAGTATGATGCTGATTCTGTGCTGTGGTCACTTTCTCTTTCTACAGCCCGAGGGATCATTGGATATTTTGTCCGTCTACTGCCAAATTGCAGATAGTGTGGTATCTCTCGTATTGAATCCAGTGGTCTGAGACATGATGCACTGTCAGCAATTACTAAGCATCCGAGCAGCGGTTAGCGGTTAGCATTCGTCAAGCGCTACGCCGGAGTATATCTGGGTTCACTCCAGCGTACAGGGTATTAATCCAATATACAAATTTTTGTTGTGTTGCAGATGGACACTTAATCAGTGCGCCTAGGTCCCTCAAATCAAATGGCACTTGGCAACATATGGGTGACTACCGACGACACCACCCCGTCAACTGGAATGGACAGGCATGTAGCAATTGAACTTCCATTCTTTCCCTAGCAGCTAGAGACAGGGCCCATCTTACTGCCGAATAGCATGAAGATAACCAGCAACCTCCTGGCTGAAAATCCCATCTTCAACAAGCTGGTCCGCAGACTCGACAATCCACGTCTGACAATTCCGCTGTGTGATTTTCTTCCCAATGCCTTTTGGTGGTATTACCTAGTATGTATGATCTCGTCAGTCGCCAACCACATACGCGTATACCTCAATGACAGGAACAAGAGAGAGAGATACCAACCTGCTCACTAACAGCATTCAAACTTTTCCCCGGCACCTGAACTCTGCCTGCACTCCTCTCAAACTCACAAACTGGGACAACATCAACCCTTCCAACACCATTAAACACCATCTTTCCACCAACCCCATCATCGAAAAGCCGCCCATCAACCCATTGCAACCGAATCCTGCTCGTTGGCGCATTGCCCTCATCCCCAAAATCAACACCCCGTTTAATCTCGAATCTGAAGCCTCTCATCACGTCGCCATCTGCATGGACGATATTGCCCGTCGTGGCGTCGAGCGGAGAGTCGACCCAGTAGGCCCAGTGGTGCTTGAACGGGGCGCCATTCTAGAGAGCCAGCGAGATCAGAACGGCCCCTGGACGTCCGAGGCCGATAGTTGGCGGTTTTGGAGGGCGTGGAATGGGCGTGGGTGTCTTGGTGGGTATGGCCGATGGAGGGGGTGGAGGAACCCTTGAGAAAGGAGGCAAGGGCATGACGGAGATACTACTGTGGTAGACTGGCTCTTTGATGGAGATTACAGAGTATATGTCAAAACGAATGACTGCCTGCTGATTCATATACCAGGCAGTCACGTGCACCACGAGTGCCCTCATATTCAGCCTGCGGACAATAGCATACTCTCTAATTATTGCATAGTTTATTAGAAACTACAAGCAGGCAAGCAGGAGCTATCACGCTTTATATCCCAAGACAACCAAGGAAGTCCTTATCCAGGCAGGAACACAAGTCATAAACCATCAATATCATAATACATATCCAAAACCCTAGATAAAGACAATTACGCCCAAACAAGCTTCTTCAAGTCATATATCCAATGCTCCAAAATCCCAGTCCTCTTCTTGGCTTCCTCCAACGAGACAATAGGCCCTTCTTCCACGATGGATTGTCCCTGGTCTGGTCCTTGCTTCTGATCCTGTCCCCGTTTTTGGCCCTCCCCCCGAGAAGGTATGGCCCGCTCAATCTCCTCACAAATACACCTTACCCAATCCATCTCGGTAACGCTAGCGGTACCACTGCCTCTTCGGCCGTGGTAGAACGTCTGGGTGACCGAGTTTGAGAGTGGGAGGGCCTTGAACGCTAGAAAGCAGGTGGTGGGTCGTTTGGGGGGTGTGAACCACGAAGTGATGACATCCCATTCGTTCGGCTTTTCTTTGCCTTTGTCGGCGCTGTTGGGTGGGGTTGTGTCCTCAGAAGGTGTTTGCGACGGCTCGATATTGTTCTGAACCGTCCGCGTATTCACACGACGGATACTCTCCCCGTCTTCACCCTCCCTATACACAATGACAAGACCGACGTTACTCCGCTCATCGACCTGACTCTCCGCCAGGACGGAAGTGATATACGTCCCGTACGTGATGCGCTCGATGGAGGACAGCTCGATACGTTCGAACGAAGTGACCTTATCCGTATCCCAGTCAAACCGACAGCTATAAACAGCGGCATCGGTGAGCAGAAGCACGGACTCCTCAAACGGCAACGTGCGCAGCGTGTTCGGCTGCCGAGGAGTCAGCAAGGTCCAACCGCCCAGGAATTCCTCGGATTGCTCGCTGATCACGATGCGGCAGCTCGTGTCAATGGCGTTCTGACGCAGTTTCTGGACCGAAATGCCCGGGTCCGCCGTTTGCATTTCCATGGCGAATTCGGAGAAGACTTGCGTCGAAACGTTGCCCAGGAGATAGTCGATGCACGCTTGCGAGAAGTAGTCGTTGACGATATTATTGAAGTATCGCGAGAGTGTCAGGCCCAAGTCGTTCAGGGCGCCGCGGTAATCTCGCTTTCGTGTCCGGGTGTAATCGCCCTTCAGTGCAGCCGTCGAGGAATATTGCTTGGAGATCGCATCCCCGTTATCAGCCCACAGTGTATTGAACACTGCGTGGACGAGTTCCCCCCGAAGTCTATCTCGATACCCTCCTGCCTCAATTGCTGCTCCAAAGCCCATTGCCCAAACGCAGACTGTGCAACGCCTGTGCGATCGAGACAGTCCATGCAGTTCGTCCGCACGATGCCCATCTGGCCATGCTGCACCTGATGATCTCGTATAGTGGTATAGCCAAAGTCATCCAGCGTCGTCTGCAGCCGATTGACAAGACGACTCACATTCTCGAATTTCATCCCTCGACATTCATTATGGAAGTCAAACCATTCCAGACCCAACGGCGTCCCGTCGAGACCTCCTGCCTCGTTTAATGACTGCGCATACCGCTCATATTGCTCTCCCACCTTCAACTCCCCGGCTTGCTTGTCGATCAGCGAGACTGCCTGGATCTTCCCGTACCGCCTCCTCAGATCATGGAAGTGCCTTTCAAAGGCGATCTGGTTCGTATTCGTCGAGTGATGCAGCACCGGGACCGGCTTGAATGCATACGGCGACTGCGAGAAATAAAGCGGGATAGACCCGCGCACTTGAATATACGTATAGAGATTCTTCGACGGATCCCAGTCAGGCACCGAAAGGATCTGCTCCGTCTCCACGGTGTTGGCGGTGTTGCCGTCGTCGTCAACACCACGGCGCAGATAGCGAAGACCAGGCCGTTTGACAGACCGTCGAGAGATCAGAGTGAGAAGGTAATTCCGCTTCTGGGCGATGTCGCTTTCGACTGCTTCCGCTTCGTTCTTGTCGCCCAAGATACGGCCTTCTTTACGTTCTTCTGTCGATTCTCCTGGTTCTGTAGATGGTGGCTCAGGCGCCGCTACGGTGAACTCCCGCTGGCCGACAAAGCCTTGCAACAGAGGTAGAACGTAGTTATGAGCATCGACTTCGATAAACGGGGAGATAAGATGTTTATTCCAAAAGTACTGCAAAGAGGTCAGCCATCTCATTACGCTCCTTCGTTGGATAAGCACGCTAGTGGCAACCTACCAATGGATCCACGACCCTATGCAACGGACGATACCCAGTGCACGGCTCCTGGGCTCCAACCTGCCTTGTCAAATCATAATCATACGCGAAAAAGAAGTTCTGAGAAGAAAACAACAGCCTCGTATACCGCAGCAACTTGGGCAGCAGCTCCACTGTCTGATCGGATGATGATGGCTCGTCCTCACTTCCAGCGTCTAGCGACGACTCCTGCTTCTCATCCGAAGCGGACTCGTTCGTATGATGCTCCTCCTTCTCCTCCTTCTTTTCACCGAAAGAATCATCAACCTGATCCTCAGAATGCCCTTCAACAGCCTTATCAGTATTGTTATTGTTATGGTTGTTATTCAACAACACCTCTGTGGTATTCAGATCCACGGTCCCAAACCCCGGGAACCCCAGCGTCTTGCGGGACAACCAACTGGCCGCGAACCTGCCAAATGGTACCTTCTTCCCAAACACATCCTCGGCGATACTATTGATACTGCGACGGTGGCCAGCACCAGCACCACCGGCAGCGGCAGTAGCAGTGGTCGATGGAGGCTGAGCCTGTGACTCTAATTCAGGAACCGTGCTACTGATGTCCGTTTCGGCACCCTCCGTTTCGGTATCCGTTAGGCCATCGCCATCTTCCTCGTCGTCAGAGGAAGTGGTGGTCGAGGTCGCGGTCGAACGGCCATTCCCAGCATCAGCCACTTCCCCATCTCGCGAGAGATGCTCTTTCGCCTGTGTAATCGCGCGTATAGCGTCTGCTTGCGACGTCGTCGGGATCAGCGCGACATTGGTAATGGCATAGATAGGGTGCCCCTGTATGTGGGCGACTTGTTGTCGTTGGGTGATGGGGATCAGGAACGAGTACGATGATGCAATCGATAAGAGACCTTATTGAAAACCCTCGAATTAGCCTGCCTGTCAAACATGCTCCTGGGGCTAATATTGCATACCAACTAATCCATACGCCTCTATTCCAACAACATCCTGCCTCTTCTCAATCTGCTCCGACAACGGTGACGTCGGGAGCGAAGTGACCTTGCTCGTCCTGTAATCGATCCGGATCGACGATGATGATTCGCTATGGCCATGCCCACCCCCATTAGGACGCGACCCGCTCCCGTATGGCTGCAATATTAGGCCGTCGACAGCCGCGAAGATCAGCAGCTTCCGAATCACACCTGGCATTTCGCTGGGGTGTTGGAATTCGGCGTGGCGGAGGCGGAGAGGGGACGTAAGGACGATGGGAATGCGGAGAGAAGAGAAGATGCGAAGAAGCGCTTTGATGTATCTGCTTTTTCTTTATTTTGTCTTTCCTGATTCACCTAATTGGTGCAGATAATTGTCATTGATGGATTGTGCAGTGTCGCTGACTTCATCGTTGTTGCTGTGACGTTGAAGCGTGATGTGTTGGAGTGATCAATATAAATGGGGGGCGATTTCCGATAGACTTCATTATAACCGCCTAGTCCCCGCAGACATATAGACATGAATACTCAACAGACAATGGGTTACTCAAAATTCTATTGAAAAGTCGAAGTCACTAGTACACATGTATATACAAAGCCGATATATGCCACAGGCATTGCGCATTGCAAGTTGGCCACCCCGTCCAGAGTGCAGCATCATACCCATCGAAATCCCAAACCACGCCCAAATCATATCGTGACATCCTTTGCTCCTGTCCTGCCCGTTTTTTGCTTTCTTTCCCCGGTGTTTTCTGTAGTGAGGCAAGTGATAATGATAATAATGAAAAAGGTAGAAATACAGTTGGCATCCAAAAAAATGAGAAAGTCAGGTCTGGGAGAAGAAAACAGCACAAGCAGGACAAAAAGAAGGCACATCAACGTAAAACAAAGATTTGTCATTCGTAAGGCGGAAAGAAGGTGATAAGTCAAAAGACAAAAACAAGACGGAAACAAGAAAATTCGTATCATTACTAGCTCTGGGCCAGTTTGGTCGGTTGTCGGACGGTGCGCTCGGTATCCTGACTCCGCTTATACGTCGGCCCCGGCTCCCCATCACTGCCTTCGGTCAAATCAGACAAGCTATAAGCCTGATTTTCGACATCGTACGACCGCATGAGGCCTTCCCTGTCCCCATGACCGTTGAGGTAGGGCGCGAGGCTAGACGAGCTCCGACGGTGAGGTTCGTTGCTTCGGCGGGACTGCATTGATCGTCGGGTCTGGTAGCTTGCAATGGCATCAGTGGGAACTCCTTCATCATCCACCTTGTTGAGCAAGTTTCGCGCGTCTGGGTCGTGCCGTGAAAGGTTCAGGAGGTAGACACCGGAGAAGATAATCAGGAATCCACAGAGTAGCGAGATTGTGTTAACAGCGTCTGTAGTGTTGAACCCCTTGAAGAGGATGAAAGAAGCGCACAGCGTCGCAGTGGTGAACGTGACATAGTACAAGGGGTTGACGCTGTAAACCCGGACACCGTTAGCGCTGCACTCGCGTCGAGGTTCCTCGTATCTCTACTTACATGGACGTTGAGAACTGGTTCAATGCCTTGTTAAAATAGTTCATCTGCGTCAGGATGCAGAAACCAGTGACAATGGCAAAGACGTAGGTCGAAGCATGCGTGAATTGATTGTTGCCTCCCAAGGTGAGCTTTACGGCAATGCCAAAAGCCTTGACGGACATGACAGAAACGGAGCCAACCGTGGAGCAGATGGAGATGAAAATGAGAGGGTTCTTCTTTCCATAAACCGGTGCTACCCGGTAAATCATGACGGTCGAGAAGATGGCCACCGCAAGACAGTAGCAAAGGAATCCTGGCTGCAGAGCGTAGTGGAGGATTTCGTCAATTCGCTCGACGGGCTTGTCCGGAGGCGCGTGGAGAACAATGACGACCGACCCGAGCAAACACATGGCACAACCCAACTTGCCCAATATGCCTAACCTTTCCTTGAGGAAATACGACCCGAGAACGGCACTACGGCAAGAAGAACAAACTGTCAGCAATCAAAGCAATTCAAAAGGCACAATCCGCAATTTAATGTAATGTAGCCCATACCCGATCAGGACACTCAGCGCGCCCAGAGGCGTCACGAGAATCGCTGGCGCAAACGCATACGCAGCAAAGTTGGCGATCTCTCCGATGCCCACTAGAACACAAATCCGTCAGCCTATCCTTCCGCGACAACAGACAAGAACTCCCGTCTCATACGTGTAATGACGCCGCCCCACCAGATGGGACTCTTCAGATATGAGAACCCCTCGCCTTCAAACCCATGTCGTTCCGAGGCTTGCATCAAACCCTGCCAGCAAATCGATCAGTCTTCTGTGCTCCCAAGGGAGTGCGCATCGCGGAGGATAGGATAACGGATGGTAGGTATATTCGTATGTATGCGTAGACGGGAGATGCGAAGCCACGAACCTTCTTGGTAATGACAAAACTGGTGCCTAGGATAGAGTGTCAACGAACATGGATCCCACGAGAACCGGAAACCAGAATAAGAACGACGTACCTATAGCCATTGTGGACAGAATGGCCATGATAAGGCCGATATACCTATAGACAGGGCAGCAGCGTCAGCAACCAAAGACAAGAAGAAGCGTACACATAACCGCGAAGGAAGGGCAAGAGATTCGACGGGCAAAATAACATACTTCTCTGAAAGCATTTCTGAAAAATCCAGGAGCTGACTGCTCCTTCTGTCGATAAACATCCAATGCCCGTTATGATTTTAAGGAGAGAGAAAAATAACCGGTCGTAATGGATAAGATGGGATCGATTGGCGTGGAAGGGAGCGAGGAAGGCAGGCCGAGCAGTAGTAGTAGTAGTAAGTAGTTGGTTGTAAGGGAAGCGAAAAAGGCGCCAAGCATCCGGGGAGCGAGGGCGACAAGAATGGCAGAGACAAATGGAGCCCGTCCACGGTCTGCGACAATCGCAGTGGTACAGAGAGGATAAGAAGAAGAATAGTAATAACGAGCGATGGAATGAGGCCTGCCTAGGAGAGGGAAAGAAGAGGAAGAGGAAGAGGAAGAGGAGGAGAAGGGGAGTAAGTGGAAGAAAAGAGAGCCGGTCAGCGGTCGGGACAAGTCACGGTCACTGGCTGTGCCTGATCCTCGTGCAGTGGGGAGAAGATGATGAGACAGCGAGTATTATCAGTGGCACTTTTGCAGGTGAAAAAGAAGAAAAAAGAAGAGGATTGTGAGGGCGGAAAGACGCGTAAGGAAAGGCAGAGTCACACAGCCAGGAACGGACCGGACAAAGGACAGAATACCGGTCCCTACTACTATTACTACCGCTACTATACAGAATACAAACCCTTCCATCACTATGCACAGAGTAATATACACTGAACCCATGCATATTAGACCCCCCAAACCCAACCAAACTCTCTGGCTCCGTGAAACGCACCTTTACGGTTATTATCACCCTCCTCCTCTGGACGGGCCTGCAAGTGTCCCCGACAGCCCGATCGGCGCGTTTCATTGACCAGCATTTTCGGTTGCTAAGAATAAGTGCCGACGCCGCCGTCTGCGGCGGGTCCTGGCCGTGACTGAGCCTGCCCTAGAAAATACCCTAATTACCATAAAAGACATAGTTAGAAGATTCTGCAAGGCTACTACTGAACCGTATGGAAGAAAATGAAAGTCATGTCTAGCACCTATAGAGCATACAAACTCATCCCCAGCCAGCTGTCAGCAGTAATGTAAATGCCTAGCTAAACCGAAACACACCTCCTTCTTTCCCAGCAAGGGCCAGGCAGATACTGGGATACCGCCGGGAGGAGATTCTTGCAGAATAAGAAACAACAGCGCAAATACAACCAGGACGCCATCATCAAATGCTATCCGAAACGGGGAGACCGACATCATCATATGGAGATGCATCACCCAGACGCAGGAATCCAAACACGATTAGGTATCACAGGAACCGAAAGTACATATACAGGTGTCAAAACCGAAGGGGAATAAAATAACATCATCCACACACAAACCTGACCACAGTCCACATCTGGATCGTGGATATTATGATGGTAGCTGTGGTAATGCCAATAGACACTTCACCCAGCGCACGGGAAGAAATTGAAGGAAATGGAGAGATCGACGTACCTGAATCCAACCATAAAAACACACGGCAGTCCCATCGACCATCTCACATTGCTGCTATATTAGGCGAGATTAGTAATTGAGTATCTCCCGATTCGAACGGACGCTTTCCCTGTCTGAGGGATAACACCCTGACCGGCGGCTATTCAGCTGTCCTGAAATTCAGGCCGAAGAAGACTAGGGAATCGAAGTTGAGGTACTCGAGAAGCTACAAGGGAGCAAAAGGAAGGAAGAAAAAGAAGAGAAGGGGATTTCACGAAGGTCGTGAGCGTTTGACATCTGGTGTTGGCGTCTCTGCCAATTCAGTTTCATCTTCGGGTTCTCGAGTCCGCTTCGTCGAAGCATGGTCGGGAGCCACTGCTTCAGAAATACCAGACTCTTCTGGAAGGCCGAATTCAGCGTCAAAATCCAGGTTGAGGTATTCATCATCGTCACCACCGAAAGCCACGTCTTGCACGTAATCTTTGGCGTTGCCGAATGGAACATCCTCAGTCTCAACCCAAACCTCACCAGAGTCACCATGGCCGGGTTCTTTGTGATCATCATTGACGGCTTCTGCATCTTCAGCCGGGTTCCCCTTCAGGTCTTCTGCAAGGCCGGGCAGGTCGCCAGCGAGCTCTGCAGCGCCCTGAGCATTGTCTTTGACCACGTCCGGGACACCGTCCTCAACCTTGGACTCGTATTGTTCATGTAGGATACCTTTAAAGTCATTCTGTAATGCTTCATCGGTAGCGTCCTGCTCGGAAGCGTGGTCTTGTTCATTCCCGCCATTTTGACCTGGTTCATGGGACTCGGATGAGGGCTCTCCATGAGTTTTGTCGACATTTTCTTCGAGCTTAGCATCATCGTACGCATAGTCGGCAGCGTTGTCATCATACTCTAAATCCGCAACATATTCGGCATGCTCAGGTGCATCCGGATTAGTTTCCGCATTGCGTTCTTCTTCAGTTCCGAGGCCTTCAATCTTATGGTAGTCATCGTGGCCATCATCGTCATCATGCTCCGCCTGAGGCGCATCAGCGAATTGATCAGCATCTTGCTGGGTCTCTGCCGCATCCTGCGCAGGCAAAGGAGTGATCGTTGCAGTGGATTCCGTATTTTGCTCCTCTGACTCAAATGACTGGTCGTTGGCTGGACGAGCATGCTCTTGACCTTCAAGTTCAGGCTCATTATATTCCTGGGACTCATCTCCATATTCGCCTTCTTCATACTCTTCATATTCATCGCCTTCATGCTGCGCCGTGGGGGGAACATCATCGCCACGGTTACCGGAAGCAAAGTTTCCATCTTCATGTGCGTAATCTCCTTGCTGGTCATCGGCATTCTGTTCGGTCTCAATGAGGTCTCCCTGCTGAGACTCCTTGTGATGGCTATCTTCAGATCTAGCGGCATCTTCTTCAGCGGCTACAGGAACCTCATGTTCTTCTTTTCCGGGATGGTCCTTCCACTCAGCTGTCCCATGTTCTAAAGGTGCCTCCGGTTGTTCGATCTGTGGAGCGTCCGACCTAGAAGGCGCGGGTGCTTCTTGATCCTCTTGCTGCTCAGGGTCATGAGAGGCATGAGGTTCCTGGGATTCCTGAGGTCCTTGTTCCCGAGGTTGAGAACTTGCAGATACATCCTGATCAGGTTCATGATGCTGACCCTCAGCAGGGACCTTCGCTGGCTCTACTTCCTCATAGTCATCCCAAGGGAAAATCTCGGATAGACCCTTCCCTTCGTTTGCAGCTGCAGCGAGATCGGATATTGTCGCAGGAATCGTCAATCTCGTGCTCAGAGAAAGATACAGTGCGTCTGGCTCGCCAATACTTTCGTTATCGCAAAGATGCAGATATAAATTAACAACTTGATGCAATGTCACCTTGGAAATATGCAAAGAATCCTAAACAGGCTTGTCAATATCCGCAGCATTGGCGACACATTTCCTACAAGGGCCACATACCTCTGTTAGCTGGATATTCATAGCATCAATATCTACTACTAAAATCTCGTTCTCTCCGATATGTTCCTGAAGCACTCCACGGAAGGATTCAAAGAGTTTCCCGAAGTGTTCGTACGCAAGGTTCTCATTGCCAAGGAAATACGTCTCGGAATCATCACCTTCCCGTGGTGGGAACAGAGAGATTTCGTTATCTTGGTAGTAAACCTTTATGGGATGCAAGCCTGTGCGATTACCGGCGTTCATCCGTTGCTCTTCGCCTTTCTGTATATGGCCAACTTTCTCTGCAGAAGGCTCAGCCGGCTGGGGCTCAGGCTGGTCAACAGGCGGCTGAATTTCGGCCGATTCATCTTTCTCTTCAGCCTGCTTCAGTTCTCTCTGATTAACATTGCCGGCATCAAGTTGCGGAGGATGCGGCTCTGCCGGTTCTGTTTGGTTAGTCTCGGAAACTTCATGTTCCAAGTGCTCTGGTTGCTGTTGATCGAGACCAGGTTCCGCAGCGACTTTCTCGACATCAGGGCGATCGCGCTGTTCCACGTCCGCGTGCGGCACTTCGATAGCTTCAGTCGCATTTTTACCCTTAAATTTCTGAAGAGACTCTTGGGTGGGTTGCTCGGTATCCTTTATCTCTTCAGTGACGCCGTTACTCTCTGCAGGCTCCACAGCACCTTCCGCTTTTGAAACATTTTCTTCCTGTAGGGTAATCGGGCCTTGATCGTTGATCTTTGGCATCGGGACATCGTTATATTCTTCACTTCCATCTTCCATCTCCGCCTCGTATGGTTCTGCCGCTGCGTATTGCATCTCGTTGTCGTTTGTTTCCGGGTACTGATCATCCGCGTCGACCATCGTCGGTTCAGCCACATCGTCCATCATATCCGCGTCGTTTGCTCCGTCTCGCTGATAATCGATATCAATAGCATCGTCTGGGTAATCACCATCCCCCATCATATCTTTGTCCGGGTTTGAGGTTTGGTCTTCCATGACATCGAGATCGATCTCGAAATCATCGTGTCCTGGAACGGGGGACGCCATCTCCATGGTATCATCAGCAGTAGGAACCTCCATAGTTGGAAAAGTTATCGGAGAAGCAGTTGTCATGGCATCAATGTATAAGTATCAAGAATCGGGTATAAGCACGCGTGAAAAGTTTCAGTGGCGATCCCGCTGGTCGACAGGGCGACAACGCGACAACGCGTACAGACAAGGACACAAATACAAAGAGAGAAAAGAATAGTGCAGTAAGACAAGAAAAATAGAGAGGCAGTAGTTAATAGCCCTTTTCCTGTATTCAACCTGCTAAGAGACTGACTGGCGACTGGCAACTGACCGGGAGTAGTAAAGGAGAGGTTGAAATGTGCTGCAGTAAGCGAGGGGATAGCGCAGTGCACGGACCAACGGCGGCCAAAGAGAACAGCAAGCGGCTCCGCGGGTGACCATCTGGCTTCGACGCATACAGTCTTCCCCAAACACTAGTGCTGCTGCTGTTCAGTTGCGACGAAATTGGCACGATTTGCTAGAGTTACTGCTTCTGATATTCTGTCCCTATTCTCAGAGCCATGGTTCGTGCTTCTGTCTGGTAATCCTTCGTAGACTAAAGCTGACTGCCACGTTACCACACAGGTCGTCCTCGCTGCGTCGATATGCACCCGCGGGGGTAAGGCAGTCCTTTCACGCCAATTCCGGGAGATTGCTCGTTCTCGAATTGAAGCCTTGCTCGCGTCCTTCCCTAAGTTGGCTGATTCGGGGACCCAACATACTATCGTCGAACAAGACAACGTGCGCTTCGTGTACCAGCCCCTCGATGAATTATACATTGTGCTCATTACCAACCGCCAATCGAACATCCTACAAGACATTGACAGTCTTCATCTATTTGCTCAAGTGACTACCAGTATTTGCAAGAGCCTGGATGAGCGGGAGATCTTACGCAATGCCTTCGAGTTGCTCAGCGCGTTCGATGAATTGGTGACATTAGGCTACAGGGAGAACTTGACCTTATCCCAGATCAAAACTTTCTTGGAGATGGAAAGTCATGAGGAGAGAATACAGGAGATCATTGAAAGGGTATGCAGGTCTAGATGGACAATTTCTAACCGTAAATGGACATAGGCTGACCAGAATGCTTCGCCTGCAGAACAAAGAACTCGAGGCCAGTGAAGAGCGTAAGAGAAAGGCGAAACAACTGGAGATGCAGCGGAAAGAGGCACTTCGCACTGGTCGTCCCAACGCACCGAGGCCTCCATCTTATCCGGTCTATAGCCCACCCTCGCGCCCTACTGTGCCCGACGCCTACGATTCCTATGAGGCGGAGAAGAAGAAGTCGTTTGCCAAGTATGTGCTTCCAGGTTGTCTTTGTTGTGCTGATTGTGGCTAATGGATGTTGAATATAGGCCCCTTCCCACCCGCGGCAAGGGTATGCAGCTTGGCAAGAAGTCCAAGGCCACTGATATCTACGAGAAGGTCCGCGGTGATCTAGGCCCTGAAGCGGAGGAGTCAAGCCCCCTGGTAACTCCGCAATCTTCGACCCCCGTGGCCGACAAAGCACCATCCGCTCGTGCTTCCCTAGCTATGGACCGGGAACCCATTCAAGTTACCGTTGCCGAAACTATTTCCGCTTCGCTTACCAGAGAAGGCGCCCTGAGGTCCTTTGAAGTCAAGGGTGACCTCCAACTCCGTATTTCCGACCCGGCTTTCACCAAAGTCAAGCTCGCTCTCCTTGCGAACCCTACACATGGCGCTCAGTTCCGCACTCATCCGAATGTCGACAAGAATGTCTTCACCAACTCGTCTGCTATCCAGTTGAAGGACACAACCAAGCGGTTCCCGGCCAACAACTCGATTGGCGTCCTGCGTTGGCGCGTTGCTAGCTCTGGTTCGGACAACGCCGAGATTCTCCCCATCACCTTCACTGTGTGGGTGAACAAGGGCTCAGACTCAACCACAGTGACGGTTGAGTACGAGCTTACCGGCTCCGACAGTCTCCGTGACGTTGTCGTTACGATCCCGTACGGTACAGCAGAGCCAACCGTGTCTAGTTTCGACGCTGTCTATGAAGTGTCTGGGGATAGTTTGGACTGGAATATCGGTACTGTCGATGAGGACAACTCCACTGGTAGCTTCGAATTCGAGTCCACTGACGGAGGTGACGAGAGCGACTACTTCCCGATGAACGTTCGGTTCTCGAAGGACACTCCTTTCGTCGAGGTTGACGTGACAGATGTTTCGCTTCTGGAGATGGAAGGCGAAAGTACGGGCTTCTCGAAGGATATCAAGAGTGTTGCTGAAGGCTATGTGATCGAGTGATCCATATGTGTTGTTGGGTGTGTAGAGTACTAATGATGTTCTGATTTGCGACTTGCGATCACTGCGGTTCTCGTTCCTTATTCTGGCCACGGTCGCTTCCTGATTTTTTTTCTTCTTTTTTTCTACGGTCTTGATTCTAGATATCATTTTCCCTAACTCAATTCAATTCAATATTCCATGCCAATCCAGGCACATCCTCTTTGTTAAGGTTGTTTAAATAAGCTCAGTGCTAAGGAAAAGCCGGACAGCAACCAATAGGCGCCGCACCGGCTGTTTTAATCCACTTCCAACCCCAGCGTCTTTCTCCGGACACTACTCTGCTACAATTTACTACTCTTCTCCTATTCGATGGCAATACGGCTGAAAGCTCACTGTGTCACTCCGCTCGTCTACTAGCTGAGCAATGATCATTTAGGCGTAATAAAAAACGTCAGAATTATCCTTCTGTCAACATACGCCAAGACAGCAAGCAGACGGTTGACAGCAGACAAGCTCGCCAGGCACTATGTCATTCCTTATATTCTAGACCCCTTGTCTCTCACCATGGATCGTCCTCGAGTCTTACGACCAGGCTTGAAGTGCCCTAGGCAGAATGTGAAGCTGGGGTCTGCAGCTAGAAAGTAGCTTGGTTAGCTCTTTTCGTCCTCAACGCCACTGGGTCCGACGTCAACCTGATGAACAGGGTGGAGGCGAGGTCTACAGGGCCCTTTTTACGCGAGCCAGACACACTGACACAGAATTGATCGCAGGCCAAGTGCTAGGGTGGCCAACGATTTGATGAGCTCCTTCGCTGCTACACCTTACTAAGTGTGAGCGCTTGGATAGTTGCGTGATACCCCGGGGTGTCAGTCAGTATTCGGTCAGGTCCTTACGATGCCTGGGATTCTCAAAAGAGGGGTCTTGACCTCTGTTCTGGCCCTCTCCCAGACTTCCCTATCCTGATATATTCCATGGTAACATACAGGAGCTTATGTCTATTTACATCGGGACATGCGCAAAACCCATGGGGAAGCCTCTGCCAATTCGATAGCCGAGCAAAGTGTGCGCCGAAGCATTACAATAGGATATCCGTCTGAGGTCATACTTTTGTGCAGTAGAGGCGAGACCCAACCATGATTCTCTTTCTGTCAATACTTGCCACTCGAACACATGGCCTGCTCAGTCTAGAGAGCAGTAAGCCCTATGCTGTCGATCTGTCGATCTTTGGGACTGGTGCTAACCCTCGAACCCTGCCCATCATTCGGTTTGTTTGGGTCAGATTCCCAAGTAGAAGGGCCTTGTCTCTCTCTCATAGGTCCGAATGCCCATGGAAAGCTTTCCGGGGCGGTTATCCCCACCCGCACTTGAATTCCGGCCTTAAACATACCTTGATCCTTGAGCTAATTCGTTCGCTTTCAATTCATTTGATTATTAACACCTCCTTTCTTCATTCTATCCATATGCAACATTGTTCGATGAGTGCTATTCAATCTCATTGCTATCAATTCCCAAGTCGTGTCCCACGTAACCTATAATAGCGGCCGCTTCTACCAGGGCGCAGTGGATCTTCCTCCATGTATGGTGAGGGGCCCCGTATCTCTTTGTGTTAGGTACCTCTGACATAATCTCACCAGCTTGAATGTTCCCCAGACGATGCCAGATCGTTGAGGTAAGTGCGAGGTCCTTGTGGGGCATCTTTTTATAAGTTAGCTAATGGATCCACATCATACTTTGCATCTCCATAGCGCCTTCTATATTTCAGACAATGAGCAATCTGCCATTTCCGTCTTGGGCAGAGCAGTCAGCACTGTTTAAGCTGCCTTACACCGATACAGAGACATGCAGTGAGGCATCTCGTGTGGTAAGTAAGCTCAAACGAGCCATCCTTATCTCCCCGGAAGCTGAATGAGGACCTCGTGGGTAGGGCAATGCAATACCACACCTACCAGGCAATGATACAGGCCCAGGGAAGATGGCCATACCCAGGCTAGCTGAAGGGTCCGAGACCGCCTTTACATCACCAGGCAGGTTTCATCGCCGACATGTCCGCCGCGCATGCGAGTCTTGTCGACAGAGAAAGACAAAATGCACAGGGGACAAGTCTGGCTGTCGAAACTGCCGTGAAGCTGGGATAATATGCTGCTATACTGACGGTAAACGGGAGAAATCCAAAAGGTAAGCCTCTTTAAATCCCATTCTGTACCAGCGGTGCCTATAGCCTAACATATTTTACCTTCAAGGCAACTGGCCAGTCTTTCAACTAAAGTACAAGCCTATGAAGATGTCATCCGGAAATTAAGCAGCCGGTTTGGCGTCTCAGATGAACAACTAATGGGCATAGCTCTGAACGTGGTATGACAAATATCACATTAGATCCACAAAACCCTTTCCTAAACGAATGCAGGAGACACCGTCCGATATCAATATGCAGTCTGATGACTCGGCCATTGCTTCTGGTGGTTTCAAGGCACCCTGCAATGCCGGCTACGAACCGCCTTCACGGTCTTCGTCTGTTGCGCCTTTCGAAGTAGCAGACCATACAGAGGAAGACTTCAACAGAGATGAAAACGCCCGTGCCACCGGGTTCATTGGCAAAAGCTCCGAGATAAACTGGTTTCAGAAGCTGAGCGGCGAAGTCAACCTAGAGTGCGAGGATGATCCTCCAACTGAGACAGACATAGCAGATAATACAGGATTGCCTTCCCCGTCATTAACGCCGCGAGTTGAGGCTAGAAGTGAACAATGGGTAGCTTCGTCGAATTACTACATCGATGATGTTAATGTTCCCGCGAACGAGCAAATTGATACATACGAAGTGCCGTCGCGAGACACTGCCACTAAGCTCTTCAATGCGTATCTGAGTTCAGTTCATCCCTCGTTTCCCATCGTTGGCATTTCAACATTTGCTTCGCAATTCCAGGTGTTCTTCAATCGACCATCGCTGAAGCCAGGCAGTAAATGGCTGGCAATCTTGAACCTGATTTTCGCAATTGCCGCAAAATATGCCCACCTCACTGACGCGTGTTGGAAAGGAGATGATGATGACCATTACACATATTTCTGCAGAGCAAGAGCCCTAAGTTTGGAGGGCCAGTTATTCCAACATCCGGATTTGCAGCAACTACAAGTTGAAGGATTGACTTCTTTCTATCTGCTAGCATCTGGACATATAAATCGGTGTGTTTAGTCTACCCTATTTCTATAACTGATACTTATGTTTTGATGCAGGTCTTGGAGGTTGGCTGGAAGTGCTATCCACGGTGCGTTTGCTCTTGGACTACATCTACGGAACGTAGGATCCTACACTTCGGATACCTCCAAGGAGATAAGGTATCGCGTCTGGTGGTCTCTCTACACCATCGAGCACATCCTCAGTGTGACGACTGGACGGCCCTCCTGCATCGTTGAAAGCGCCTGCACGACGCCTCTGCCAGTTCCATTCGATGAGAGCGATTTCCAAAAAGATGAAGTGGCTCGCTTGATCAGCAGCCCGTCAAGGAGGGGCCCTAGTCAACTGGCCCGGATCGCTGTCAACTCCAGCACGTCGAGCCTAAAGGCCTCCTTGGAATGTGACTCCAATGATACAGAGGACTGTGGAGATGAGTATTTGAAGGATCTCCCGCCTTGCATGTCTCTGTACTTCCTACAACTGACAACTTTGACATCCATTGCCAAGCGGATGACAAACAAGCTCTATAGTCCTGAAGTGGTTGGTGCACCTTGGGCGAGCACTGAGTTTGCCATCCAAAGCTTGATGCTCGAAATCGACACATGGTTCATGAACCTGCCCGGTCCGTACGACTTCACATCCACGCAAACATCGCAATGTCCGGCAGGGCAAAAGATGGGCCTAGCTTTCCTCTTTTACAGCATCAAGGTCGGAATCACAAGGCCCTGTCTCTGTCGTCTCGACTCGGTTCGTACGCAGGGCAAGAAGGCGTACGACTTTTGCAGCAAAACCGCAGCTGAGTGCGTGGAGTCAGCTTGTCACATGTTGACGCTGTTCCCTGAGACTCCTGATGCAACACTGCTACACGAGACGTGTCCATGGTGGTGTATACTACATTTCCTTATGCAAGCAACGACCGTCCTCTTGTTAGAACTTGCCTTTGGCACCCAACACGTCCCCGAAAAGGCATCAACGGTCTCGAAAGCAGCGCGGAAAGCGGTGCAATGGCTATCCCTTATGTCGAAGACCAGCCCAGCATCAGAAAGAGCCTGGAAGCTCTGCGACGGCTTCCTACGCCGTCTCGTACCGCACTTCGGGGCTGACGCTGGCGACGGGTCCTTCTCCAGTGAATCCACGGCGGTAGCCTCCCCAGATGGTCATTTCGATGCCACAAACGCCGCCGCAAGCACCATGGCTGCAGATAATCTCGCTGCAGAATTGGACTCTATCACATGCTCGCCGATGGATCAGTCCAATAGCTCGCCTCTCAGCACTCTGGTGTCTTCATATGGCCTGGAACCTCCGGAGTTGATGCCCTTCATGAAATCGGAGAAGCAGATGCCTGCCCGCAATAACTACGATGATTATCTTCCGTATGACCCGGCTACCGGCCAGATTATGGGGTCCTTCTTTCCCACAGAGTCGAATATTGATCTCGACCTGGGATGTTTTTGGGATGATCAATTCTGCTAATCGATCTGCTTGGCGGACTCTTTTCCTTTGTCTTTTATCGTTTGCTTGCTTGTTTGCTTATATTCAGTCCAAATTTGCTGTGACTAGACCAGACTGGAGCACCCCGTATAGACATGATTTGTTTTATTCTCATTGTCATGTTTGCATTAGATTGTCATTTGGACTTCATCATTCTGTCTGTTTCTTCTGAAGGTGCATGTTGAATTCCATCCTACATCCTACGTCTGAGATGATAGAACAACAGATTATATCTTTTTTTTTTTTTCCTCCCCCTAGATTATACGCAAGAAACAGGCTATTGTTTGTCTCTAGCATATGCCAATAATACACCAGAATAATCTATATCTACAGATCTATATATCTATCCGTTAATCTATTCAAACCTCACATGCATGTATATATATCCCGAATCGACCCATGCATAACTCAACAACCCAACAACCTCAATAATAAAACCCCACCCAAAAAACAAATGCAAAGGACGCGCACCACATGTACCGCAAAATACGGTATACGCGGCCGGCCGGCCCGGATGGCTGCTTTTATCTCGTCATGTCATATCATATCATGCGGCATCAATCATCATCGTCACATATATGTACGTACATAAATGTGAAACGGAGGGGCCAATGGCAAGGCCAGAAGGCAAAGAAAGGAAAGGAAATGGAGAGGATATGACGTGCGTTGAGTGTAATCCTGCGCAAGAGGTTGCTCGCCCTATTCACGGGGTTGGAGTACCCCGAACAGTAGCGGCAGCATCAAGACTCCCAATACCTCTTTTTCGCAGTAAAAAACAGCCTCGCATCTTCCTCCTGCGAGACAGTTCGCGACGATTCCCCCGGAGGCGTATAATGCACAGCACTAATTTTCGAAAACCGAATGTCCACCCTCTGAGCCCGTCGCAGCGAGCGGGTTCTCCACGAGCTAGCGGCAAGTGGCGGATTGGTCTCCGCGTCTCTGTCCGTTGGCTGCGGAGACGAGATACCCAGTAGACCCCTTCCATCGCCCACGAACCGCTCGATGCAATCCAGCGCGGGGACCATGCGTCGGCGGATGCCGCAGCCGGTGTGGTTGGAGTCGATTTGGTAGTCGGGGAGTTGTTTTAGGGAGGCTAGTATTGCTATAATATCTGTAGGGGGGCTGGTTGTGGTTGCTTCGCCATCTCCATCTCCATTTCCGTATCCGTCTTCCTCATCAGAGCCTAAGGAGAAATCCGAATCTAACAGGCTGGATCCTAAAAAGACCGTCTTAGTCCGGATGGCAAAGAAGCGCACCATCTGGCCTAGGTGAAAGGCGTCGCAAGCATTGGAGTTCCCAAAGCCGCAGCGGCATTGGAACTCACGGGGCCGAATCGTCGTAGACGTCGCCGGCACTGAAACGGGATGGCTTGTCGTGGTTGGTTTGGGGCCCGTGGACTCTTCGAGACCGCCGTAGGCGCGGAGGAAGTAGGCCTGGAGGTCCGCGATTGTGTTTAGGACGCATTGGCGTCTGAAGTAAAGTTCCTCTGCTAATAGGTTAGTATGTGTAGCAAGACGTAGGCTTTTTATTGGGGTTACCTTCTAGGCCGTCTGTGAAATACAACCACCGGAAAGTACTATCTGCGGTTGAGGGGACCTCGACTCCATTAACCCAATATTTCGATCCAGCCACAAGCAGTGCATGCGTTGAAATCTGAAAAGCAGAAGAGTCACGGAGGAAGTGCGCAATGTAGATGATCTGACGAATACGAACTTCGCTCATTTTTAATAGTGACTGGTTAAATTTCGACACCGAAACCCTGCCCTTTCCATAGACATACCCACATCGTCTCAAGGCTTCTCTGGCCACCTGCGGGGAATTGAATGCATCTGCAATCTCCACCAACCGCGCTATGAGAGACGGAGGAAGTATCTTCAATTCAGCGTCGAAGCCCTGCTTCTTCTCATCATCGTCGTCTAGCGACTGGGAGGACAGAAGCCTGAGGAATAGCTCAATGGCATCAACGCCAAGTCGCCGGATGAATTGATCCATGGGTAGGCTGAGTTTCGGAAGTCCATGAATCGAAGCTCCATCATCAACGATACGCGAGAACAGCGACGGTGGCCGGTTTGCTGCTGCGTTCTCCATGTTTGTCGCCTCTGATTGCCCCGCAGCAGCACTCTTCTGGTTCCAGTCTGTCTTTTGCTGCATGAACTGCCGCCCTTCCGAGAACTTATTCGGGTCAAGCAACGCCCTAAAATAAGGGCTGTTCCTGGTTAAGTCCTCACTGGCGACAAGCCACCTATGCCCAGATACAGACGATACAGGAGAAAGGCCGTCTTGATCCGCATATTCAATGATCACATCCCCGTCAATAGATATGACATTGACAGATTGCCGGAGATCTGTTGCATGACGACGTTCGCCATGCGCAAGCTGGCTGTCTTTTTTCGACGGCTGATGCTCTTCAGAAGAAGCAGATGGCGGGGTGGTCGGTTTCCGCCGATGTGATGTCTGAATAGACGACGTGCGGCCCCTTGAAGGAGGCAGAGGGGGGTATTCCGAATCCATGTCGAGTGATAGTTGTACCTAGCTTTTTCTCTTTTGAGGCCGGTACTCCTATATTAGTCCACGCCACCGGGAATGAAGCGGCGGAGGGAGAGAGCATTTGAAAGAGCCGTCAAAATGTGTTTTGATGAACGATATGTTTTCACCCAAGTAAGCACTACCAATGGCCCAAAATGATGCTTTTTCAACGATCCGGTCAATTTGGCCAATATCCACAAGTCATACTGCAAAGCACTTTGGCATGCGAGAAGTGGCGGAATATGTCGGGCAAGAAAAAAAGAGAGATGAAAAAGGCCAGAGGGCACTTCGTGAACACAGATGGTCCATACAAGCTGCTATGAGCACAGGGCAATTAGACAGAGTCTAGACAAAGGCGCGAAGAAATAGGATTCAATGTAATGTTTGATTGATCGAGGTTGATGTCAAAAATTACCCATTCGGCAATGAGGTCATGTGACCTTGTGGGATCAATGTCCAAAGATACTATTTTATGTATTAAAATCGGACGAGAGAAGCGAAGGAAAGCATTGAAATTGGGAAATTTTTATTTTATGCGTTACGAAACGTTCTAGGTATCAATACAGTGCCATCCAACGAACCAATATAAGCGAGCCTTCCTCATAAAACAGCAACAAAAACGAAAAGCCCGAAAGAACATCGAGTAGCAAATGGATAAGGTTGTTATTTAGAAGCAGAAGAAATCAAATAAATAAGACAAATCCAGGAAAGGAAATCGAACACCATAATCATATCAAGGCAACGACACAAGTGGAACGTGGATGACTCTGGGACTCCTATTCCGTGTCTTGTCGCCATTCGACGGTCCATTGATTGTGCCATTGCCGGTGGCCTCGCGAAACTTCAAAGCGCGTCCAACGATGGACTCGAGCTTTGACGCCAGCGGGTTGAACTTATCATCAGGCGGAGACGTATTGACTATCGGCGTGGTAGGACCGGCTGGCTCGTCGTTGCTGTATTCGCTCGTGTAATCCGACAGGTGCTTGCCATGCATGTGACCCAAGCGATGCGAGATGAGAGAGAACACGGCCAGGTGGTAGGGCTTGTCTTCATCCCACTCGTTGAGATGAATTGGCTCTGTCTGGCCGCCAGCGTCTCTAGGAGTTTCGTCGTCAAAGAGATCATCTCGTTGAGATACAGCGTGCCATTGGCCACTTGAGAGGAAGCCGATCACGAAATCTTGGTTGGCACGAGCAGCAGCTACGCAGCTTCTCCTGTATTCCGCCGTGAAAGCATCGGTGTTCTCTGAAGGCAGGCAAAGCACCAGCCCGCGGGCCAGCAGCGGAGGGGGCATAATCTCAGCATCATCTGGTGTTATGGACGGCCGCTTCGGAATCCCATCCACTGTGAGGTGCTCGTCGCCACCTTCCGGCTTGTCAGATTTGATCGAGGACACTTCAGCGGAATCCTCAGTGTGTTGTGTGATGGTATGCGTTAGGGAGATCGTCGAGGCTTTCCGTTGCGGCGGGCCCAGACTCTCCTCATCAACAACCACGTAGTCGGACGTGAGATTTTTGTGGCTATCATCCTCAGTAGCAGTATTGTCGACACCAACGGAACCGGGGTCACTAGTTGGCAATTGTTCGGCCGTGATCTCTGTGCGGATGGTTTGCATGGTGTTGGCCACGGTTTCACGCGCGGCCGCTTTCAGGGCCGGGATCATGATGTCAGCTTCTTGGTTGTCCTCCGCAACGCCCGACGCCCAAGCCGTCGCAATGCTGGCCCATGTGGCTGGCTTTATGACGCCCTTGGTGTACTTCTTCCGCACCAAGTCCACCAATTCGTTCCCATCCTTGGACTCGGAGTTCCGTCTAGCGGTGACGTCAACGGTGGAGTTGAGAATGCGGCCCCCTTCCCAGATTAAAAAGGAGTGCTCTCTGGCCAATGCAAGCAATTGATGGACAGTTTCGTCGGACCAATCGTCGATAATATCGGCGAAGACTTTTAGAATTGCAATATGAGGGCCAATGGACGATGCGATCTGGATCAGGGCATCTGTGTTGGTGATGGTATGGGAGGTAACGACGCAGACGGGGAGACCATAGGGGAGACCTTTTTTGGTGGCTTCCAGTGTTCGGAGATAGGACAACAGACGGTTCCCGGGGAGAGAGAATGACTCTGACATTGGTGATTCCATGATGTGGACGACAGTAGGAAGAGAAGCGGGAGGGGTAGGTAGTGTGTACGCGGAGTATATGTGGACGTCGGAATCGAGGTATAAAAGAGAAGGAAGGAGAAGAAATAAACAAGATCTCAAGAGGGTTGGGAGGTATTTTTAAAGTGAGGCGACTAATATAGCCGATGCTTTATTGTGGTCGAGACCGGGGGATTGACAAGTGGCCACTGAGTCTCTGTCCTCCACTATGGATCTGACAGCAGGGATGGATAGTTATATAGAGTATTGAATTCAAAGAGGTGCCCAGTGCGGTGCAGCAAACTTAATTGCTTCTTCTTAGTGAGACCGATCAAACGGTTGACGATTGATAGTACTTGTGTATTCGTATAGCAGCAGGTCGATGCCCGGTAGATATACTCCGGAGTAGATTTGACTTTCCCCTGGGCGCAAGAAAAGGATCGACTGCAAGCTCCCCTTTCCCCGACCAGTTTTCCCAATCACTAAATGAATTATCGGGATCGACTGGTTTCCAGCATCATTTCTATTCTTACCGCTTTGGTAGAGCTGTATCAAGTGCTGATTGGGGTAAAAGGGAAAAAAAATAAAAATAAAAAAATAAAAAATAACGACCATTTACAGGGGAGAATCCGCCTGGTCGGAACAGCTTCCTAGTGCTGCCGGGACCGCATCAACCCACTTCCGGCATTTACGCCTGACTAAATTAAATGAGCAAAAAGAAAACATCCCAAAGACGAGACGAATCAATTTCGATGATAGGACGACAGTTGAGCTTTGAAAATCTCCACTAGGAAAGTCTCTCTTTCTTCTATTTTTTTTTGTGTATGTTCCGTATTCTACAGAGTACTTTGTAGTATGCGGGTGCATAGTGGACACTGACAAGATCTCCGCTACGGATAGAACTCGTATCCCTGAATTCATCGTCTCCTGTTGGGCCGTGATTTGACATCATTCGTTAGCCAGTTATGGAGGTATGCTTACAGCTAATCTGTAGTTACAGTCTCTCGAGACGAGACAAAGGCACACACTGACCACCCAATATTTGACGTACGGAGGTTCCCACCCGCATCGCATGTACTACGTACGTACATGCATGCCTTGGCCCAAGTCCCCCCGTTCCAAAGTGACAAAAGTTCCCCGTGATGGGTCTAAAAGGAAATACGTACTAATTATCACGCAGCTTGCAGGCGCCATGATCGTCAGCTGCGTTCATCGTAACCCTCTCGTTGGTCACCCGGCATCGGATTTTTCAACAGCTTTGGATCTGAGTTTCGGGGCACCTGACCTGCGTGTGGGTGCTGGTTACGATGTACGGAGGATATCTTGATTATTACAGTGTTGGTTAGGTGATGGGCCATATTTATGCAGTAGTGCGACATACACCAGTGAATCTCGTACTGGCATTTGGAACCAAAGAAATGAACTAATATGGGGGCAGTGAAAAAAAAAAAAAAAAAACAAACAAAGGGAGTCGACACGCAACCCGAACGTCAATTCTGGCCTGTGTCCCCGCCATCTTGTTTTGCTCTTTCCGACAAGCCGGTCAACTGTTGTTCCACTCACTGCTTTTTGGTACTGAGATGGTGATCAGCCAGGCGTACAGGCCCCGAGTAAGCGTCAGGTTAATGACAGCTCCTTGGCCGCCCTAATGTCCGTCCAACCAATTGACGACATCCTAATTCCCAAGGATAATACTGTATTACTACTACGAACTACTTAAGATTCTCAGGGTCTTGACTAGTAACATATTCAGACCCGCGTGCAACTCTGTCATAATACTGTACTGTATTGTTCTAGGCTCTATTATGTGGTCTGTTCTCTTAATAAACATTGCATTCAGTCCTCCGTATTTTCCCCGAGTGAATCCCATTGCTCTGGTGCCCATGTCCGCTAGGAGCTCTAACGCCATCTTCCGATATCCAGATTAGAACTATTGGGGCGTCGGATGCGCCTTGCTGGCCTTCCGATGGAGTGCCGTACTCCGCGGAAGAACCCTGAACTTGTCTCAGAACTAACAAATGCAGCTGGTATTGCCCCGACAGGGTTGGCCATCATAGTGGAAAAAACCCAGGACGGCTATATTAAACATCCCATCCTATTTAAGATAGTTGGGTGTCATGCGACTATGCGCTCCATATCCGCGCGGGGGCTGGCTCGCAGCGCCTCATACAAGGTTTCAATAATTTCTCTTGGACATGGTGTGAATACGGTCTCGGACAGACCAAACGCAGCTAGTGGCTCGGGAAAGGCTCATCTTATTATGGCTTCCTGTCACACTCCGGAGTAGACTGGCCAACCCGAAGATCTGATGCTTCGACCAAGAGAGGACTACTAGGGTTTTAGGACCCGGATGTCAGGGGCAGCTTTCCCAAACCAGTTTAGCGTCATTGACGTCCTCGACATGCTGTGGTCCAAGGAAAATCATATGATCCGCTGTCGTCGAGCCCATTACCAACCATCCTGAGCCTGAGTTGCGCCTCGCAAGATCGCTCTCGTCCCCGATATCGACTCAGAATTCACACGGGCTCCCTGCTGACACGAGATCGCTAGAACCTGCTCTGTGCTGTGTTGTGTTGTGGTGGAAGAAAGACTGTCTGCGCAACTGGAAATTTCCCCCGGATCGGACGGACCCGTAATCCTCGATAATTTACTTCGACCGCTCACGCCACTCGTCCCCGATCTCTTTATTTTCCCTCAACCTCCTGCCTCATCGTCGCATCGCCAGAAAAAAAAGAAGAAAGCGGAAAACCACCTTATCAATCTGCGATATTCCATTGTCGTTGCTTTACTTCGATCGTGACCTCCGTTGATTGTAATTTCGACTGACGGTATCCAACATCGCGTGTCCGGCTGCCCCCTTTTATCGGCCATGCCTGGAAAAATTCTGCCAACGTTCACTCCGGACGAAGTCAAGTCTCATAACCATGACAAATCATGCTACGTGACTCTTGGCTCCAAGGTCTTCGATGTCACCGACTTCATTGATGACCACCCTGGTGGAGGTGACTTGGTTCTTCAATATGCCGGCAAGGATGTGGGGGAGATTATGGGCGACGTCGTATCGCACGAGCATTCCGAAGCGGCTTACGAGATATTGGACGACAGTCTTGTCGGCTTCTTGAGATCTGGCCCGTCTGTTAAAAAGGTCAACGCAAACGGGACGGAGAAAACAACCGGTTACGCGGGTGAGGCCGAAGGCGAAACAGAGATTGTATATGAGACTACCGGCATGTCGAAAGAAGCAGATCTATCCATCGAGACGGATCCCACGCAAGATTACCAGAAGCATAAGTTCTTGGACCTGAACAAGCCGCTGCTTTTGCAGCTGTGGAATAGCGGCTTCAGCAAGCAGTTCTACCTGGAACAAATCCATCGCCCGCGTCACTATCGGGGAGGTGAATCAGCACCCCTCTTTGGCAACTTTCTGGAGCCCCTCAGCAAAACGGCGTGGTATGTCGTTCCGATTCTGTGGCTGCCGTGTGTTGCCTATGGTAGCATGATTGGCTTCTCGGGCATGCCCAACGTGTCCATTGGTACGGCATATTGGATGCTGGGACTCTTCCTTTGGAGCTTGATTGAATACGTGATGCATCGGTTCCTCTTCCACATCGATTCGTATGACTCCCAACACTATCCTGTGTACTGATGGAATATTCTAATATTTCGCCAGGTTTCTTCCGGACAATCGAGTTGGCATCATCCTGCATTTCCTCCTGCACGGCATCCATCACTACTTGCCCATGGATAAGTACCGACTTGTGATGCCACCGACTTTGTTTGTTCTTCTTGCTGCTCCGTTCTGGAAGCTGGCGCATTCTATCCTCTACTTCGACTGGTATGCCGGTGTGCTGGCGTACTGTGGTGGTGTCTTCGGATATATCTGCTATGACATGACACACTACTTCCTTCACCATCGCAAGTAAGTATCACCATGCTCTGCTTTACTGTCGTTCCGTGAGTAAGCGATACTGACCTACCGCTTTACAGCCTCCCTTCCTACTACAAGGCGCTCAAGAAGTACCATCTGCAGCACCATTTCGCCGACTTCGACAATGGATTCGGTGTCACCAGCCGCTTCTGGGACAGAGTGTTTGGCACTGAACTCGAGACTCCGCCCCCGTCTAAGATCGTCAAGACGCAATGAATGTCTTTCCGGGGTCCCCTAAGTGCTTCTGTCACGGGCATTTAACCAGAGATTGTTTCTCTGCGTTGACATAAGAATGATGGACCAGCTATTGGTCTCGACATCAACTGTCGTCGTTGAGTTGCGAGCATTCTTAGCACATTGTTTAATCACTTTCTTTTCTTCGTGTACAGCATAGCCCTGTTGTTTGCTGTAGTGGCTGCGTTTCATCTATACATGGCCATACTTGCTTTGATTGGGTCTACCCTTTTTTTCACCTATAGCATTTCGACGAGTGTATATGATTACTTAATAATACATAATGAATAGTTCTACTCACATGTACTATCATAATATCCGTGCTCTTTCTCGTGTATCTTTGTGAAGCGGCTCCTCTAATACTTCTTGCCCCTGTATGGCGTCGCGGTTGACAAGTGCCAAGAGCCACGTGACCGCGCTACATTTTCACTTGGCTGCCGCAGAAGATCCCTTTTGCTCAACGCCCACGCCACATAGCAGCCTCGCCGTAATACACGCCTTCGATTCGAGTTCAACACGGTTTTTCTTGACCGGTGCAGAGTGAATAGAGCCTGCAAAGCAAAAACCTGGAGTTTTTGAAATAGAAGGGTTCGCGCAAGTCAAGCCTGATTCGCCGCCAGCAACACTCTAACGCAGCCAAAAGTGATCCAATCCCTCGCGCTATCCTCGTTGTTCCTTCCCCCTTCCCCCAGTATCCACCACTCCAAGCAGGAGAAGGAGTAGTATAAGAAATACAAGAGGAAGGAAGAAAAGAATCAAAATCAATATGTCAGGTCTTGACGTTGAAGCTCTTCTTGAGTCAACAGCTGCACCTCCGCCTCAAGATCCCAACCGACAGTTCCAGGACCGCGACGATGACCGCTCCAAATCCGAGCAATCCAGCGACCGCCGAGACCGGGAGCATCGCCGCCGACGAGACCGCAGCAGCCGTGGGGAGCGGCGTCGGGAACGTGACGCCGATGGAGATGAAGACATGAGGAGCCCGAGAAGCGAACACGGCAGTGCTAACGGAAGCCATAGAAGCAGCAGAAAGAGGAGCAGGAGCCGCGACAGTCGCAAGTCGCGCCGCGATCGTGATCGCGGTGATGACTACCGCTCGAGCGGTGGGGACTTCTACCGTGGTGGTGGGCGTGCGCGCACTCGCTCCCGCTCGCCTGTTGATGACCGCTACTATCGTCCTTCAGGGCGTTCACGTCGCGACGAAGAAGATAGACGCTACCGCCGCCGAGACAGCCGCAGGCGCAGCCCGACTCCGAAGGGGCGCAGTAAATCGCCCGAACTCACCGAGGATGAACGGGATAGACGTACCATTTTCGTACAGCAGCTGGCAGCACGGTTGAGGACGAAGGAGTTGATCGGCTTCTTTGAGAAGATTGGGCCTGTCAAGGAGGCCCAGATTGTCAAAGATCGTGTCAGTGGAAGGTCTAAAGGGTATGTTTCCACAGTCTTCTTCCCATGCCCCATGCTCTTTTTACTTTGGCAGCTGAGTTGACATCATCCAGTGTCGGCTATGTCGAGTTCAGGAACGAGGAGTCAGTCCCACAGGCTATCCAACTTACTGGGCAGAAGCTTCTAGGAATCCCAATTATTGCGCAGTTCACTGAAGCCGAGAAGAATCGCCAGGCTCGCAACCCCGAGGCCACTAGTGGCCAGAACCACTCGGCGCCTTTTCACAGGCTGTATGTTGGTAACATTCATTTCAGCATCACTGAAAGTGACCTCCAGAATGTGTTCGAACCATTTGGTGAACTTGAATTTGTTCAGCTGCAGAAGGATGAAGCCAATAGGAGCAGGGGTTATGGCTTTGTGCAGTAAGTGCCCCTTCCCTCTTGATTTATTTCTTGATGACTGACATACGGTCCTTAAAATAGGTTCCGTGATCCAAACCAAGCCCGAGAAGCTCTAGAGAAGATGAATGGCTTTGACCTTGCTGGTCGGGCAATTCGCGTTGGCCTTGGCAACGATAAGTTCACCCCTGATTCGCATCGCTTGCATAGCCATGGTGCGAACCAACCAAATTTCCAGGGTTCTTCTTTCTCCGGCCAAGGAGGTCGTGGCGTCCAAGCTGGAGGCTCTAACAACTTTGATCGTGCTGGCGGTCGTGAGTCCGAAAAAGGAACTGGGGCTAGTGCTCTGGATGACACGGATGTTGCGGGTGTAAATTTCAACAACTTCAGTAGGGACGCATTGATGAGGAAACTTGCAAGAACAGATGAAACTGCCGAGCCTACTGTCGATGATAAGCAGAAGATTCTTCGACCGAAGACGGAGACCAAGCCATTGCCTGTCAATGTCAATATGGCGAGTCGCTGTGTCATGCTTCGCAACATGTTTGATCCCACAGAGTAAGTGTTTACTCTTACTCCTGCAAGATGATTTTAACAATTATCTTTT
>PQMF01000034.1:0-143397 GCA_003004485.1 Aspergillaceae sp. MA 6039 | reverse complement strand
AAAAAAAGCAGATAAGGTCGTAATGAGGAAAGGTAGTTTCAAGTGACTAATTGCGGATCTCTGTGCAAATAGGTTCCCAGGCTTTGAAGGCGCTCAAGGAGGCCGGCGTCCAATCCGTCCTTATCAACCCCAATATCGCAACCATCCAGACAGACCACAAGCTTGCAGACGAAGTGTATTACCTCCCAGTCACTCCAGAATACGTCACCCATGTCATTGAGAGGGAGCAGCCGGACGGCATCATGCTTGCCTTCGGTGGTCAGACTGCTTTGAACTTGGGTGTGCAGATGAATCGCATGGGTGTTTTTGACCGCATGGGCGTCAGGGTTCTGGGAACTAGCATTCAAACCCTCGAGACCAGCGAGGACCGTGACCTCTTCGCTCAGGCCTTGAAGGAGATCGACATCCCCATTGCCGAATCCATTGCCGTCGGTACCACCGATGAGGCCCTGCAGGCTGCTGAAACCGTTGGCTACCCTGTTATCGTCCGCTCCGCCTATGCGTTGGGTGGTCTGGGTTCCGGATTTGCTAACAACCCCGACGAGCTCAAAGACTTGTCATCCCGCTCCTTAACCCTTTCCCCACAGATTCTTGTCGAGAAGTCGCTCAAGGGCTGGAAGGAAGTCGAGTATGAAGTCGTCCGGGATGCTGCCAACAACTGCATCACTGTCTGCAACATGGAGAACTTTGATCCCTTGGGTATCCACACCGGTGACAGTATCGTCGTTGCCCCCAGTCAGACCCTGTCTGACGAGGAGTACCACATGCTCCGTACCGCCGCCATCAAGATCATCCGTCACTTGGGTGTTGTTGGTGAATGCAACGTCCAGTATGCTCTGCAGCCTGACGGTCTTGACTACCGTGTCATTGAGGTCAACGCTCGTCTGTCACGTTCATCTGCTCTGGCTTCCAAGGCTACCGGTTACCCTCTGGCCTACACAGCTGCCAAGATTGGGTTGGGCCACACCCTACCTGAGCTCCCCAATGCTGTCACCAAGACCACCACTGCCAACTTCGAGCCCAGTTTGGACTACATCGTCACCAAGATTCCCCGTTGGGATTTGAGCAAGTTCCAGCACGTCAACCGGGACATAGGAAGTTCGATGAAGTCTGTTGGAGAAGTCATGGCCATTGGCCGTACCTTTGAGGAGTCCTTCCAGAAGGCTATCCGCCAGGTTGACCCCAGGTACCTTGGCTTCCAGGGTGACAAGTTCGAAAACTTGGATGAGGTTCTGAAGAACCCCACTGACAGGCGTTGGCTGGCTGTTGGCCAGGCCATGCTCCACGAGAACTACTCCGTGGACAAGATCCACGAGCTGACCAAGATCGACCGCTGGTTCTTGTACAAGCTCCAGAACATCGTCGACTGCCACCACGAACTCAAGGAGATTGGCAGCCTCTACGGCATCCAGGAGGAGATGATGCTCCACGCCAAGAAGCTTGGGTTCTCGGACAAGCAGATCGCTCTCCTTGTAGGATCGAGTGAGGATGAGGTCCGTGCTCGCAGGACGGGCTTCGGTATCAGACCCTGGGTGAAGCGTATTGACACCCTGGCCGCTGAGTTCCCGGCTGACACCAACTACCTCTACACCACCTACAACGCCACCTCGCACGATGTCTCTTTTGAGGACAAGGGTACGCTCATCCTCGGAAGTGGTGTGTACCGTATTGGAAGCTCGGTCGAGTTCGACTGGTGTGCGGTCAACGCCACTCTGTCCCTGAGGGAGATGGGCAAGAAGACTGTCATGATCAACTACAACCCCGAGACCTACTCCACCGACTTTGATACTGCCGACAGACTTTACTTCGAAGAGCTCAGCTACGAGCGTGTCATGGATATCTACGAGCTTGAAAACTCCAGCGGTGTCGTCGTCTCTGTCGGCGGTCAGCTGCCTCAGAACATTGCCCTCCGCCTGCAGGAAACTGGCGGTGCTCACGTCTTGGGTACCGACCCCCGTGACATTGACAGAGCCGAAGACCGACACAAGTTCTCTCAAACGCTGGACGCCATTGGCGTCGACCAACCCGCCTGGAAGGAACTCACCTCCGTGGCTGACGCTGAGACCTTTGCAGAGACCGTGGGATACCCTGTGCTGGTCCGCCCCAGTTATGTCCTCTCTGGCGCTGCTATGAACATCATTCACAGCCAAGATGAGCTCAAGGAGAAACTCCTCAACGCCACTGCCGTCTCCCCTGACCACCCTGTGGTTATCTCTAAGTTCATCGAGGGCGCGCAGGAGATTGACGTTGACGCTGTTGCCTCCGGTGGTAGACTTCTGGTGCACGCTGTCAGTGAGCACGTTGAGCCCGCTGGTGTCCACTCTGGTGACGCGACTCTGGTTCTGCCCCCGACTGCTCTTGCGGAGTCGGTCATGGAGCGTGTTAAGGACATTGCAGACAAAGTCGCTAAGGCCTGGAACATCACCGGTCCTTTCAACATGCAGATTATCAAAGCCGACCAGGAAGGTGCTGAACCTCAGCTGAAGGTCATCGAGTGCAACCTCCGCGCTTCTCGTTCCTTCCCCTTCGTCAGCAAGGTCCTGGGCACCAATTTTATCGACGTTGCTACCAAGGCCCTTGCCGGCCGCAACGTGCCCGAGCCCGTCGACCTCATGAAGACCAAGCGCGACTACCTTGCTACCAAGGTTCCCCAGTTCAGCTGGACCCGTCTGGCTGGTGCTGACCCCTTCCTTGGTGTTGAGATGTCCAGCACTGGTGAGATGGCTTGCTTCGGAAAGGATTTAGTTGATGCCTACTGGGCCTCTATTCAGTCCATGATGAACTTCCGTGTGCCTGAGCCCGGTGAGGGTCTGCTGTTCGGTGGAGACATCAACAACCCCATCCTGGCCCAGATTGTCGACTACCTCCATCCTCTCGGCTACAAGCTGTACGCCGCTAGCCCTGAAGTCAAGGCCCACATCGAATCCACCGCCAAGGGTGGTGTCGAGGTGCAGGTGATTGAGTTCCCCAAGAACGACAAGCGGGCTCTCCGTGAGGTGTTCCAGAAGTACGATATCCGCGGTGCGTTCAACCTCGCCAAGACCCGGGGTAAGACTCAGCTCGATGAAGACTATGTCATGAGACGAAATGCCGTTGACTTCGGTGTGCCGCTCTTCATGGAGTCCAAGGTATGCAACCATCCCCTCGTTCTTTCGAGATTAAAAGATTATGCCTGCTAACCTTTTATTAGACTGCTCTTCTCTTCGCGCAGGCCATGAACGCCAAGCTGCCCCGTCCCGAGGGCATTCCCTCCGAGGTCCGCAGTTGGTCCGAATTCGTCGGCACCAAGGTGCTGTAAAGAAAGCTGCAATGTACGAAGAATCGAGTCAAATGAGAAACGGGAAACCAAAAAAAAAGTTTTATTATTATATTTCTTTGATATAATTTCTCACAGAGCTGAGAAGGGCGTCATGTCGCCTTGTTGGGCGTAGCGGGTAATAGCGAGTTTCCATGATGGATAGATTTACACATACATTTTACGAGTCCTTCTTCATTCCGATTGATGGTTGATTGACTGCAGAAATGAAGCGACATGTGGAAGCGGTATATGTGCTCTGGCGATTTGTTGTTTAGTTTGGTTCTGTTCATGTCATAGTGGCCATGTTCTTGAGCGAGAACAGGATCCTGAACTTGGTTGTTTATTTTGTTCATCTTTCTCTTTTCATGTTCGTGTATTTTTTGCATGTTCTCATATTCATATATCCATCGCTAAATCTCGATTTATATATTCAAATTTCCATCTATATACAGGTCTTTTGAAGTCTCTGAAGTTCAAGCCCTCCCACGAACGATGACTAATCTGTGGGCCAGCAACTTGAACTGGGCGTCGTCAAGAATTCAAACTATTGACAACGCAATCCTCAATTATGTTTTATTCGATAGACCATATTCTTGTCTTGGAACCCTGCGGAATTGAACATAATCTTCCCTAGCAATGATTTATCTCTGGTCAAAGAAGCTTGGAGCGACTATATAACCACGATATAAGGGACATATTTCAAACAAGAACATACAGCTAGCACCAAAAAAACAACTGAAGCTCGAAATGTCTCATGAAAGACCTCTTCCATCAGTCCATACAAAGACTATATCCAGCCCTGCCCCCAATGGCATGGGAACGGGACTGTTCGCTTCATCAGATATCCACACCGGCGAAGACGTCCTCAAGATCAGCAGCCCTTTTGTGACAGTTTTGGACACGCCGCGGTTGGACGATACTTGTTCCGGGTGCTTTGGGAAGGCACAGGCGATAGCGGATCAGTCAGCAGAGTTGAAGGCGTGCACGGGGTGTCAAGTGGTGAAATATTGTGACAAGGTTGGTGCTTTCTACTATTTATCCCCTTCGCGAAAAGCACAGATGTTAATAATGCTGTTTCTACCAGACCTGTCAAGCTAAAGACTGGAAATTCGCGCATTCTTTGGAGTGCCCAATCTTTCAGAAACTTGCACCTAGAGTTCTTCCCAACAATGCCAGGGCGATGCTCCGGATAATCTTGCGCAGTGCGCGACGGAAGTACACTAGTCAGGAGATTGATCTATTTGTCCAGCTAGAGACGCATATCCGCGAAGTTCGCGAGCAGAATATGGAGCAGTGGGAGCGGAATTCATTATCTGCCAAAGCTGTGAAGATGTATTCCGGGAGTGATATGAAGGAAGGAGTGGTGGCTGCTATTGGTGTGAAGGTATTTTGGCTCCCCGTGAACTAGGTTCATTACGTATACGCACGATGGATGTTGACTATTTTCCCTACTGGTTGTAGCTTGACCTGAATGCGTTCAATCTAACCAATGCGTTATATGACCGGATTGGACTTTACTTGCACCCATATGCAGCTCTGATAAATCACAGCTGTGAATTTAATTCAGTTGCTGGCTTTGACGGTGATGAACTCTTCGTCAAGGCTGTTCGACCGATCAAGGGTGGCGAGCAGGTTTTCATCTCGTATATCGACGCGAGCAATCCATATGGAGTTCGTCGCAGAGAGCTCTTAGAACGCTACTATTTTGATTGCCAATGCTCGAAATGCTTCAAAGGCAGAGATACTCCTGAGGACAAATATTTGACGATGACACCAGACTATCCTCTCCTCAAGGCCACAGGGCAGAAAGCATCTAGCCTTATGGACGCTGCGTCTGTCTCTGGTGATCCTATAGACGCTGTTCACAAGCTGAAATCGGCCATGCAAACCTTACATCGAACGTCAGTATGGCCTATCTCCAGACAGCCCTCTGCCTCCTTACGCGACGACTTAATTGCGACACTTCTGTCCGCCGGGCGATTCAAGACGGCCTTCATGCAAGCCGCTATCCGGTATACTCGTATTGATCCTATCATTTATCCCCATGAATCCCACCCTATTCGCCATGTCCACGCCTGGGCGCTAGCAAAGCTTGCAATCCACATATCCCAGGGAATGGAGACAGAATTAGACGTTGAGATCTCCCTCGAACTCTTTGAATTGAACTTCAGCCTTATTATTTGGTCAGTGCTGAATGGGCTCGTCAGTAAAGAACGAGAGAGTTGTACCGTGCCGAGCTTCAAACGTATGGCGAGATTGGCTTTCTATGATGTGCATAAGGAGTTTATTGCTAAGGGTTTGGAACCTTCGAATTTGAAGGATGAGATCAATCGGGAGTGGAAGAAGGTAGATGGGTTGGTGTCTGCTGTTCTGGAAAAAGAGTGATCGCGAGCGTCCTCTGTCGCTTAACTAGCATGTCCCTCCTACTCAGGCTGCAAGAACCCTGGGGGCGGTCTTGATGTCTACTCAAGAGCACCAGTCGCACCTTCCTCTTTGTGCGTTCTGGAAGCCGCGGCTTCCTTCTGTGAATGGCCTCGAAGAAAGATATTTAAATCCTTCCCATTTTCTCCCTTCTATTATCTTTTTCTATTTAATCCCAGCAACCCTCCTTGGTACATCAGGTATCTCTACTTCTCGTCATACGCACCTACTCTTTTGCCAGTTATTCGTTACGAACAGCCCTCTACAACAGACGACGTCGTCTTTTACCTTCGTTTACTGTTCCCTTTACTTCTCAATCTCTTCTGCTTGGTGTATCTAACCTTTGTTCCATTTTGATACTACCCGCAACCAGACCGCAGATTTAGGGTGTCCCAACCACCATATGCACCACCGCCTTCTGAGCAGGATCAGCCGATCCCAGATCGAAACGCATATCCCGTGGAATACCCAACAGGACATCAGACGCCGCTTCCAACGGCAAACCAGACGTTCCAGGAAGGGGTACCGCAATTAGTGTACCTTCCTGCTCAATTAGCGGTATCCCAAATGGCATACCCCTACGGCTTAGGCAATGACAACTGGGATGGCATACACAGCAGGCCATCCAGGAGCTCAAGGGATATACCAGACGGCCCACCACCCGCTGGTGCCTAGGATGGCATACCCGCCTTCGATTAAACAGCAGATGTTAGACGAAAACCCACCCTTGTCAAGCGGTATGCTAAGGCTGTATCCTCTCTGTGGCCTCAGTCTCAGCAGTGCGCGGCATTTTGACAAGAGAGGCCCATTCGTCGTTCTCATCCTTCTCGCAGCCCATGATATAGACTTCGAATATGCCAAGATGGTAGATATAAGCCGCCAGTTACCCGAACGCCACCCGTGGCTGAGAACCTCGTTCGAAGCCAATATCACACTAAAGCCCTAGGTCAATATCGCGGGAGAATTGCTGAATATTGTTGAGTCGAAGAACTCCTATCATGGCCAACAAAGACCCCAAGGATTACCCCCAATCCCGTCACGGTTCAGACACAGGCAGAAAAATCGATCACCTTTGAGCCCTCGGGGTAGCAGTACTGGCAGCCCACATCAAGAGAGGGCTAGATGTGGCTCCTGGCCGGGCGATCTAGGTGGCATCAGGCGGCGGAACAAAGCAGACTCAAAGAGCAACAGGAGAGGCAAGCGATCAGCTAGCTGGCAGCGCGGTCTTCATGCCCTCTCAGACCGTACCCGGCAGGCTCTTGTTGAAAAGAAATGCCGATAGGCCATTCACGGCAATCGCACGCCCAGCCCTTATTCTGGAAACAGCAACTTTCAGAAGTCCGACACCGGCAGGCGATCCCCAGTACTGAAGCAGGAAGAGGACTATGGCATGGGCCTGGGCGTTGCGCAGGATGCAAATACGGATAATGCGCAGCACTCACCACCGATCTTAAGGTCCCCTCATGCCGCGAGAAATTTCACCTTTTCTTCTGGTAGTGCGAGCGAGGAGCGTGGGCCCCCTATATCTGAATCTCGGCCGGGTCCATTGACAGTACATTCAACACTCGTTCGAGATATCTTTGTATCCCTCTAACCCTCATGAAAATAGTCTCTGAGGCCGGGGGCTGATCTCAATACGGAGCTTCCGCCTTATCCATGTTCTGGGCCGCTAAGGTCTTGTCGTTCAGGGTAAATGGTTAGGATTAACACCGTGGATGTGCGAAATTGAAAGTTGTTCTGTATTTGCTGGGTTTACCTTTATCCTGGTGGTCCGGATGCAGTTGGATCTGCGACTTTGGTTTTTTTGATTGCTTACTCGTTCCATGAGAATGGGATACTTTTTTTAATTATGCTTTTGATAGGCTGTTGTGGTTTTGTTTGTTACTTCATATGCCCAGGTTAAAGCGGAGTGGGGACGTTCCCAAATGATAAAGTCAAAGGCTAGTTCTATACATTGTCGAACGCTCTAGCTATGCTCAATGGGAAGAACCTGAAGTCTGCTCCGAGACTGGGTCTCATTGTTCTGCCGAGGTACGGTTGCAGAGCTCTGATCGAGACGGGAAACAGCTAACCAAGGGACATTTGTAGGTGTTGCAAGCATACGGAAACAAGTCTGAAAGAATATCAATGATTACAGTAGAGGCATGAAAGTTTGATTCGTTAAATTGACACCCATCCCTACCTAACCTAGAAAATAGGAACAGGTAACCTTTGCCTCCTTCCCAGCCGAAAGCAGTACGAACAGGGAAAGGAAGCGTTGAGACCTCATCAACACCGGAGTTTCACCAAAGATCCTCATAATTTTGCCCATAAGAATCCTTTTATATTGAAATGGAAAAAGCTGACCCGCACTTGACATACAAGTTTATGAAGAACCCAGGTATATGCGAATGGATTCCACCCATTTTTGGTTTCTCCTTTCCAAGCATCCGTACGCCCAATCTCCCCACGCGAGAACACTCCAACACCGCTTCGAGTTGCTTATTTGAGAGGAATGAAACGGGAAGAGTGGGTAGCACCAATACCGGGACGACCGTGCTTGACAGGCTGGCTGTGTGGTTGTTAGCGATCTATATTATATTCATCCGAGAATGCAGGGTTGGGGAAAACGTACTATGAGATGGAGAATTCAGCAAGGTAGTGGCCAACCATTTCGGGCTTAACTTCGATCTGGTTGAACTGCTTGCCAGAGTAGATACCAATGACGCTGCCGATCATTTCGGGGACAATGATCATGTCACGGAGGTGGGTTTTAACGAGGTCGGGCTTCTCGTTGGGGCGAGCCTCCTGCTTCGCCTTGCGGAGCTTCTTGATAAGACCCATGGGCTTGCGCTTCAGACCGCGGTTGAACCTGCGGCGGGCACGGGCGTGCACGACATCACGGAGCTGTTCCGAGGAAAGGTCGAGGAGCCTAGAAAGTTATCCTTGTCAGAACCATGTCCTTTCGATCGGTATTTATTGTGCCTGGTCGTCTATTGAAACATCCAACTCCAAACGGTAGCGTTTCGATTGTAATATTATGATATCGGTATCTGGAGATGGCGCTCGTTCGGAATTGGATGCTTGGACGACCAGGGTATGCGAGACGTAGAAGGCGAACATACTGGTCGAGGTCAATGCCACGGTAGGTAAACTTCCGGAATTGTCTTCTCTTCTTAAGCTCTGTTCCGCGACAACTCAGTCAGCGTCCGCCTTGTTTTGTTTCGTGATCTCCACCCCAATCTCGTGCAGTCGTCGATATCCTTCTCCTAACCAACATCTCCTGCATCAAACACGTATCGCCTCGCTTCTTCTTCCATCGAATATCGCACCATCACGTATCGTTTGTATCAAGGATATTTAAAAAGGACTTTAGTAGCAACGTACCGGCAGCTTCCTCGGGGTTCTGCAAGAAAAAGGGATTGCCGTTAGTACAAGAAGGCCCTTATTTGATATTCAAACATCCATCCCAGAAACTCACGTATTCAGCGTCAGCCATTTTTGCGGTAGTTCCTCAAGGTTGCTTTTCGAACGGACTCTCGAAAAGCAAATGGGAATATGGGTTGTCGGGTCGTGTCGTGTCGCTAAAGACGGTCGTTCGGGGCCAAGCGTGTGCTGCTGCTCTTCGAGTTTGGAGGTGGGCTGGAGGGCTCGCCTAAGCGACCCGCCTAGGTTAAGCCCTGGCGCTAATCTGTATTTGGAAAAAGATTTTTAGGGCTAGGCAGTTTTCCGTTCGACCAATAATGGTCCAGCGATGTATCAGACAATTTCTTGGCACCAAGTCTGGCAGGGTTATTGTTGCTTGAGATAGGGAATATCCATACTGCAACAACGTAAAATTTTCGAGTGGAAGTAGAAATATTCTGAAAGGGATCTGGTAATCTTATTTAGTTTTGTAGGGCTACTATGAACAATACGAGTAAAACTACGCATGAACGCAATTTGCGGAGGTAAGACGATCTGTGTTGGCTAAAAACTGTTTCCAGTTCACGTATGCGTAAATCGTAACAGCATTCAGAACAACGCGAACCATCCAGCCATCCAGGATTGACAGAACCCGTGGGAAAAATTACTCCCCGCGTTGGATTTATTTCCGTCCCTCCACAGATGTAACCCTTTTTGCGCCCCGAGAGAAGGCACTTAGTCGAAGAGACCCAAGCCCATGTCTTCATCGGACTCCTCCTCAACCTTCTCCTCCTTCTTCTCCTCAGCGGGGGCTTCACCACCACCAGCGGCAGCGGGAGCGGCAGCAGCGGCACCACCGCCAGAGGGGACAGAGGCGAGCTTCTCAGTACCCTGAGCGATCAGCTTTGGAGAGAAACCCCTGTTAGCGAACTATTTTCCCACAAAAATCTTTTCTTTCTTAATTTCTGGTTAACCAACCTCGTTGATGTCCTTGCCCTGGAGCTCAGAGATGAGCTTCTGGAGGCGCTCCTCGTCGGCGTCAATACCGACGGAAGAGAGGACGGCCTTGACATCGTCGCCAGAGGGGGTGGCGTTGCCGGCAAGGGCGAGGAGGAGGAAAGCTGCGAGGTGCTTCATTTTGAAATATGCTTCTGCGCAAAGAAATCCCCGTTAGAATTCGTCCCCCGCAATCAAAACGCAGTTCCGGTCAAATTGCTGATCCAGGATCACCATACCTTGTAGTTTATGAATTATTCGAACACGAGAATCAATCGATTTAACCGCAATTGGGCGGAGACTGAAACGTCGAGTTCGCTGAGGTTGAGGTGTGGAGCGAGGTTGAGCGATGTATCGACGGAGGAAAAAAGTCGAGGATGAAATTGAAATAATAAAAAAGTGCGGTGCGGCTAAGCGGGTGTGGCTGGTGCAGCAGCCGCGGGCTCCTAAGCGAGAGGCGCTGTGGCGCAGGAAGGCGTCAATCGTTTGCTGACTGTCACGTGACATTCGCGTTCTCCCAAAGCCAGGATGGCGTCTGACTCTTTCTCTAACTTTCCAGCTCTTTCTCATCCTATCCTTCAGTTACATCCTTTACCGGTCGTGCTGTCTGCACTGTCCGGAGTTAGCGGGTTTCTCTTTACTCGCTGGAGCGTACAGGCTAAATTATTTCACGTATCGAAAGTCGACTCCAGTCAGTCATTTTGTACCGAAGTCATGAGGTTACCTCGTCGTTCAAACCACCGACGGTGAACTGTCTCATATCTGCTCCGTTCAACTGCGATATCTTACTTCAAAGTATTTCTCTTGTCTCGGGTTTTTGGTCACTGGTCGACAATATGAGTGTAAGCATGCATGCTCTTTTTTGTTCAAACTGATTAGCCTGGTGCCTAACACTTGTTTGTAGTTTCTCGATTCTGTGCTATCATCCATCGAGACAGGCAAACCGGCCGCAATACCCCCGATGGCATCGCGTCAACCGGAAGCTCCAGTCTCCTCGTCTATAGCCAAATCTGAAACCCGCAAACCTAGCACGCTGTCTCGCGACTCTACTTCCAGAAGTCCAGCAGCCGGCACAAAGCGGAAGGCTGAAGAGCAGTTGCGGCGCCCATCGAAGCCCGATAACCAGGCACTTAGCAAGGCTGCATCTACGAAACCTGCATCTGTTTCTGCAGCGTCGAAACCTCGCCCGAATTCTGTTTCAAGCACGGCCAAGCTTACGTCGAACAGCGGTGCTTCTACAACTCGGAAAGCCGCCCCGGCTCCGGCTCCGGCCCCTGCTTCATCCAAGCCTCCTCCTCCTGGATCATATGCCGATCTCATGATGAAGGCCAAATCCCTTCAACAGAATGCGCCAACGCAAGTGGGAATGTTCAAACACCACCAGTCTATGCCCAAAGAGAGGATTAGCAAGATGGAACGAAAGAAGCGAGAAGTTGAAGCAAAGGCGAAGGCAAAAGACCCTCGGTCGGGGAAGAAGGCCAGTGGCACCGCAGCAAGTGCTAAACCTGGTGATGGAAAGTTCGCTAGGAAACGGGAACCCGAGGAACGCGCTTATAAAGGTACTGCAAGGCCGACGCAGACGCCCACAGCTCCTGAATACCGAGGAACAGCCGGATTGCCGAGTAAGCGTTCTGCCGATGATACAAAGCAACAGTCTCGGACCGGCAAAAGATCACGTATGGATGATTATCTCGGCACGGACGAGGAAGACGAAGGCGAGTATGAGGATGGCTATGACGATCATTACTCGGACGCATCATCGGATATGGAAGCTGGCTTCGACAATGTGGAAGAGGAAGAAGCAACTGCATTGAAGGCTGCCAGACGAGAGGACGAAGAAGAGTGGCAAGCCGAGCTTGCAGCGAAGCAAGAGAAACTGGACCGAAAAAGGAAACTTACTTCACTGGCCTCAAGAGCTAGATAACTACTAGTGCCTCATGCATCTCTTTGCCAAAACATGTTTTGGGATTGGATACGAAGCATGGATGAGGGTACTCCGCGGCTGCTTTATGCGGGAACCTTTCTATATCTATAACGCTTGGGTTCCTTACATTTTCCCTCCTCCTTTTACCGAGATCGAGCTGAGTCTTTCTCGTGAATCATGTCCATAAACAGTGGACTCATTCTTTCCATATACCTCGTTTTCCTTGGTTAAGTTTTTTGTTACAAGCGCGAGTCGTTATTATATCTTTATACACTGGTTAATAGGAGCTATTAGCGTGCTATTCAGCATTTAGCATCATTCATGAAAGCATTGTCCATACCAAGCACCGTCGTTTCCACAATATTAGCATTATCACTGTCCTTCTAAGACCACAATCGTGACAAGTTCTCTGGATGGCCCCACCCGGCAGGCGGTGACATCACAAGTTGTAAGCCTAATATCCTCTTAGTTATATCTTGTCTTCCAGTCCGAATTATTCCCCAACTCCATACAAATTCTCACTCCCGCTTTTCTCAATCAAAGCTGGTCTATCTCTTGCTGCTTAACACATCTACCGGATAGTATAGATACATTCACCATGGATCCAGTCCACGTATCGACGTCCTCCAAGACTCTCTTCAACAAAGCGCGCCGGATAGTGCCACCATTACTGGAGAAATTTCATAAGGGTCAGTTCACAGAACAAGCTCGATTGGGGATATTTGCTAGGCGGGAGAACTAACAATGGCTACAGGGCAGCAAGGGCGTGTTGCTGTAATTGGAGGCTCTCTCGAGTATGTCTTTTTTGAGATATGGATCGTGTCTAGATGGCGTCTAATGGTGATTGGCATAGCTATACAGGAGCTCCTTACTTCTCCTCTATGGCTTCTGCAAAATTAGGTAGGTTATGTGGACATAGAGGAGTTGCCAGTGTTGACAAGCTAGCTGACACCGCATTACAGGATGTGATATGGTGAGGATATCGTTAGGCTTCACATATTCACTAGGTCCTTGGAACTGATGATTACAGAGCCATGTGATTTGTGAAAGATCAGCTGCAACTGTATATTTCCTAGTTCCCCGGTTGGATGCACGCTCAATGGCTAATCTGCCCAGGTTATCAAAACCTACTCCCCAAGCTTGATGGTCCACCCCCTGCTCCCGAGCAGCGAATCCGTCC
This sequence comes from Aspergillaceae sp. MA 6039, assembly GCA_003004485.1. Lineage (NCBI taxonomy): Eukaryota > Fungi > Ascomycota > Eurotiomycetes > Eurotiales > Aspergillaceae > Aspergillaceae sp. MA 6039. The sequence goes on along the minus strand of PQMF01000034.1, from coordinate 130,194 downwards.
GGGACCCTAACTCGATCGATGCCCCATCTCTCGCCAAGCCCATACTCGCTATGATCTCTCGCCTTCACGCGCTAGTCATTGGGCCAGGACTTGGTCGCGACGCAGTGACACTCAAAGTTGTCACGGAAGTAATCAAGGAAGCTCAGTCAAAATCTATCCCATTCGTGTTAGACGCTGACGGTCTGCTCCTCGTCACGGAGGATCCGAACCTCGTCAAAGGATACAAGGAATGCATTCTAACACCCAACGTCAACGAATTCGGCCGCCTTGCGAAGGCACTCGGTATCGACGTCCAAAGTCAAGCCGATATCGGGACAGGCAGCGACAAGACGGACAAAGCATCAGAAGCGTGTGAAAAGCTGTCGAATGCCCTTGGGGGGGTGACGGTTATCCAGAAGGGACCGCACGATGTCATTTCGAACGGCGTCACTAGCATCGTCTCTGATGTCCGGGGCGGACTGAAACGTAGCGGAGGCCAGGGTGATACGCTTACGGGGTCTTTGGGCACACTACTCGCCTGGAGAGCTGCTTACCACAACGGACTGTGGGACTCCGGAGAGAAGGACAACGAGAAAACCGCCTCGACGAAGGAGGACGTTAAGGCTGAGCTCGAGACGGAGGGCAAGAGGATGTCACCAGTCACGACGCTGCTTCTTGCGGCTTGGGCTGGTAGTGGAATCACCCGGGAATGCTCTCGTCGGGCCTTCAAAGCCAAGGGGAGGAGCATGCAGGCCGAGGATCTGACAGAAGAGGTCTATCCAACCTTCATAGAGCTGATTGGGGAGCCTGATACGGGTGAGAAGTCGAATCTGTAGGGCGCTGGCAATCAAAGATCACAAGCTCTATAAAAGGCATTATTTCAGATGCCCTACATTCTGTACTCTCCTAACTGGAGCCTATTGGATCTCTATATGTTAACCCTAAGCCAATGAATTATTCATGCTGAGTTTACCTCCTAATTCTTCTATTCGGCTGAGTAGAATCATATTAGTATCCCAGATAAACCATAGTAAAAGACATTTTAACACCTATAACACCCACATCCGGGCTGCCATATTCCCAAGACATTCAGATAGGGCCAATGCACGCATCATTCAGGTATAACGCAAAACATCCCAGCAATAAGCAGTAAACCGTAGTAACTCTTTTTATCACATATCAGCCATAATATCATCCTCAGCACCAACGAAAAGAAGGCGGGTGCCGTTGCCAATAACTTGCCAGACCTGGAAGCAACACATGTCAGCATATTCCCTTCGCGCGAATGAGATCCCCAATGGTTAACAGCGAAACTTACGTCAACGTTGGCATATTCATCAATCGCAACTGTGAGCTGGTCCTCGGTAAAGCCCTTAGCCAGAACCCGCTCTCTGATCCTCCTCATGCTAAGCGCACCCTCTTCGTCGTCTCCCACGGCTGCAGCTCCACTTTCCCACATACCACGGATAAGGGCATAGATCTTGCTGGTTGGGCTCTGGTCAACACCCATGTTAGGGTCGTTCGACAGCGAGGCTTTGCTAACTTCGATAAGACGCAAGGCCTCGTCGACGTCCTCGGCAACAACCACATCGCTGAAGCGAAGCCGAGCCAGGGCCTGAGACAGACGAACCACACCCAGTAATGTACGTGGAGTAACGTGGGAGAACTGCTTTTTGGTGGACTCGTCACGCTTGCTGTCTTTTCTTAATCGCACATAGGCTCCGACCATGTAGTCTGAGATGGACCGGGGAACAGTAGGACGATAAGTTCGTGCCTTAGCAATGTACTGACGAACTTCGTGGGGAGTGAAAACGACGCCATCCTCCTCGGTTTCGGGATGCCTGTTATGCATGTGGACATACGTGACATGGCTTGCCAGTTCCTCGTCGCCCTCAGGTGAAGGAGTATCGAGAATGAGAAACATGACATCGAAACGAGACAGTAGGGCTGCGGGAAGGTTGATGTTCTCGACCGGAGATAACCGCGGGTTGTATCGCCCGAACAGCGGGTTGGCAGCAGCCAAGATAGACGTACGAGCGTTGAGGGTGGTGGTGATTCCTGCCTTGGAGATGGAGATAGTCTGCTGTTCCATGACTTCATGAATAGCGGTCCGGTCTGAGTCATCCATCTTGTCGAATTCATCAATGCAGCAGATACCATTATCTGCCAGAACCAGGGCTCCTCCCTCCAACACCATTTCGTCTGTCACAGGGTCTCTCATGACTGCAGCAGTGAGACCAACACCACTGCTTCCTCGGCCCGTGGTGTACACACCTCGAGGGGCAACTTTGGCAATGTATTTCATCAATTGGGATTTCGCAACACCAGGATCACCCATCAGGCAAACGTTAATATCTCCACGAATATGCAAGCCATCACCCATTTCCTTAGTGACACCTCCAATGAGCAGCAAGAGCAGGGCTTTCTTCACATCAACGTGGCCGAAGATCTCTGGGGCAAGTGATCGAGCAAGGTATTCGTACATATTGCCGGATTTCTGGTACGTCTCGATCTTACGAAGGGTCCGACTATCCATCTGCAACTCCTCGTAGGATTCCTTGTGTTGTGTGATGTGCTGAGCCTCCATGTAGGTATCAGTCAATAAACCAGCACGAATGGCTCTAAAGCCAGTGTAAGGAGTAGGAAGGAAAATGCCTGCCACATCAACGATATCTCCAGGATTGAGTTGGCGGGTCAAGCTCCCATGGCAATTGATAGTCAATGTCCGCGGGATATGACCCACAGGCACCTGGTCGGCCATCTCTTGAATCTTCACCTCTTGGAATGGAACAAACTTCGAAGCACGAGTAGAGAGGAACAGCTGCCCCTTCGAGTTGTTTTGTTTACACTCCTCCGATAAACACTCCGTCATAGGAGAGAATTGCTTGGTGACGACAGGCTGGAAGACCTCACACCCACAGCGGTCACAAGTGTAGGCGTTGATCTGAACAGCGGGCTTAACATCTGAGACCCGAGTGGTAATGCCGCGAACTGTGATCAGGCTACCGAGGTGTTCTCCGCGCACGTTCCGGACAGCCATGGCCTTCGAATCTCGTTCGCTGCTGGATCCGGAAGGAGTAAGCGGTTTGAAATTGAGGGTATACCGGCGAGTCAGTTCCGGTGGGAACATCGAGGGAACCGCTGCGGCGTCCATATCTGCTTCCATTGCCATAGCCATGGTCTCGTTTCGCTTTTCACGTTGGGACATGATCACGTCAAGGACGTCATCTTTGAATCTGTTTCGGATTAGCAAGCGATTCTCAAAACTTCCTAGCTTTCAGTATATCAACATACGTGATTTCCTTGGTCTCTTTGGGCATAACAGCATCCACCGCTTGCGAGAAGATATCGATGTAGCGATATGTATTTCTCTGGACAGTGTCGACGAGTTTCAACTTCGGTTCCTCTGGAAGCGATTTCTCAAACTACATATTCATTAGAAACCGTCACCCAAGCATCGACATAAATTGATAGTTTCGAATCCATACAGTGGCTAAGTCGTCCAGCTCAATGAGGATGTTTGTTCGTTCCCGATCTGCGACGTCTTGCAGCATTCGCATGTATTTCAATTTCGGTTCCCGCCGTGCGCGTTCCGTCCCCGATCTTTGTGCACCACCCTCGTTCTCGACATCGTCCATAAAGTCATACTCGTCGCTGGTGCGGTCTCCATCGATGTGCAAATCTTCGAAAGCCTCTGTCGCGGCGGATTCGGAGGCCGACTCGGTGGTTTTGAAATGCTGGAGAAAGTCCTTGAAGGCGTCCAATTGCGCTCCATAATCGACAGGGGCGGGATACTGAAGCAAAGCCATGGTGCGACGATTCCTCAATCACTTGTTCCAACGGACCGTCGACTGGGTGAGAGACAGCAGGCGTGCGTGTAAGTTGGGCAAGTAGGTATTTAGTAGTCCCCTCGGTGGGAGAGAAGGAAGGAGGTTCAAGCGAACTCCGGCGGTGGGAGCCGCGCCGAGCAGCTTTTGGCATCAGGAACGCGTCGCGTCGCGAAAGAGACGCGTTGGAGGCCCAAACTGCTACTAGTCCAAATTAGGAATAGATACGGATCACGTGGTGCGGAGCGGAATAAGTCTCGGCCCGGACTACGTACGGCTCGGCGAAGAGGCTCGGGGCGCACTTGATCATTGCGGAGTCTGGGGGAAAGCAACGCAGATGTTGAGCTGAGTTCGCGTCGTGTTTTTTTACTCATCTTGCGCCGCTCTTCCATTCAGTGCTATAGCGCCGGAGAATGGCACCCAGGAAACCTTCCTCGACGGCGGAGGTCGCCCTCGTGCCTCTGAAGAACTGTTTGGTAAACTTGCCGCCATCATTGACCGCATTGTTGGTCAACGCAAATGCCGTATGTCTTTCGTTTCCCTCTCTGGGCGGATATGTCTGAGAGTGATGATTGCTGACTAGGCTTTCAGGCAGCACAAAATGTCATCGTTGAGCTTCAATATCGACCTTCTTCCGGGAGGACCGATGGTAGTCCCGCGCAAAAGTCGATATACTTGGGATGGACGGGGATGCCGAGCAAGCGAAAACTGGCACCCGTTGTGGGACGCGACGGCATAAGCAGCAGCAGAGATCAGGAGGCGTCGACGGTGGAACTGGATACTACGTTTGGAAGAGTATTGGGTCTTGGAGAGGGACAGAAGGTACGGAAGACGAGTCCATGCGATAATAACAGGCACGATTTTGACAGATTGCTAGGTTGGAATCTACATTCACCTTGACCCTCCGGTGGCGCACACCATTAACATTGAACCCTCAACTCCAGAGGACTGGGAGAGTATGGTTAACTCCTCGTCCCCGAAACTTTTATCTCAACTTGCGTTTGCTGACATTGAGGCTGTAAAGTTATCGAGCTCCATGCCAATTTCCTAGAGCTCAACCTTCTGTCTCAGATCCGCGCGCTGCCCAACCCGAGCTATAGTGCAGAGCAGACAGAGCACATGCACCCTCTAGCTTTGCATCTCTCACCGACGTCCACAGCCAATATCGTCATCACTTCACTTACCCCCGCGCCGCCAGACACATCACCGTTTGCGAAGATAGCTCCAGACGCGGAAGTCATAGTTGCGCCCAAGGTTCGTCCTAAATCCGGGAGAGGATCTCGCGGGGATAGCCGGAGTGTCACGAGCAGGAAAAGTGCCAGCGGAAGAAGTAGCAGCAGCGCGGTGCGAGGGAAAGGCGGTTCATCGGATTCGACAAGCAGGGGCGCTCTTTACTTGAGAGGCCTCGATCGCAAGTCGGCCGATCAGTGGTTCGATGCGGAATACGAAGATGATGCTAACGAGGGCTTTCGCGTGTGGATCGACTCCGACCTGCTTGCGACAAACGAGCTAAGGGGCGCCATCTGGGCTTCTATTTCGCTCGTCCAACCTACTGGTCTCAAGCCACCACCTGACCCTCAGCAACACATCGCCCAAGCGGAGCAACAGAAGTCAAATGAGGCTGGATCACCCGCAACAAAGCTGGTTGCCAAGTTGGCTCCGTGGGAGGATTCACCGGACACCCAGCATATCGCCATGTCTACTTTGCTGTGCAGCGCACTAGGTGCGGAAGGCCTTGTTGGTGGGATCGTTCGCGTGGAAGCGGCGGCCCCGCAGGTGCAACGGTCGACAGTGAAGTCACTCAAAGTCTACCCATTCATGTCCGACCCGTCGAAGAAAAAGGATGGGTTGAAGTTCGGTGCCGACACCATAGCAGCAAAGGACGCATTTAGCGAACGTCTAAAGGTGATCTACGGTAGTCCTGGGTCCGACATTGGCCTAATGTCTGGGCCCCTGACAGATGGAATGATATTGCCAAAGGTGGATAATCCTGGCCCAGTATCCGCATTTGACGGGGCGATTGTCCGCTTCGAACCTCCACTAAAGGGCAATGGTGATACATCGAAGCCTGGTTTCGGATGGTTGTTAGGATCAGAGACGAAACTGGCCCTAGAAGTGCAGTCAGAGGTACCCAGACCAACCGACCAGCGTTCGTCAGCACTGCCCTCCGACGATCCGATCCCAGATACTGCCCCCGAAATGGTGGGGATTGAGTCTATCATTTCACAGTCTCTTGATGGTCTAACCAAGTCCTCCTCGGTTCTGCTGACGGGTGGTCTTGGTTCTGGAAAGACGGCCCTTGCCCATCTGCTGGCTCACCGAGTTCAGAGGGAGTACTTGTTCAACGTGAAGTACTTCTCGTGCCGAAAATTAGTCACTGATGAAACCCGGATCTCCAACATCAAGGAGACTCTGAACCGCCTTTTCATGTCCGCATCTTGGTGCGCCCGCCTTGGTGGACATTCGGTGGTGATCTTGGATGACCTCGACAAATTGTGTCCCGTGGAGACAGAATTGCAAGTGGGAGGAGACAATGGCCGCAGTCGTCAGAACAGCGAGGTGATTTGCTCCATGGTTCGAGAGTACTGTTCGATGAATTCCTCAGTGGTCTTGCTGGCCACGGCACAGTCCAAAGAGTCTCTGAACAACGTCGTGATTGGTGGACATGTCGTTCGCGAGATCATTCACCTGCGAGCACCAGACAAAGATGGACGGCGGAAGGTGCTTGAGAAGCTGACCAGCCAAGACCGGAACACGAACGGCATGGATATGAATGGGCACGGGCGGAGCACCAGCGAGGCAACTGAGGAGTCATGGTTGGACCCCTCGAACCCGGGAAGCCGGCCGGGCTCGGCTGGAATGATGGCTTCATTCTTTCGCGGGACGTCGATTTCCTCGAGCTGGCTGGAAAGACAGATGGATACATGCCGGGAGACCTGGTTCTGCTTGTTTCCCGTGCGCGTAACGAAGCTCTGATACGGTCTGTGCAGAGTCCGTCTGCAGAATCGGAGGCGGTTGGTCTTGGGACTGAAGATTTTGATAACGCACTCAAGGGCTTCACCCCGGCTTCTCTGCGCAACGTCACTCTCACCGCTTCTACCACCACGTTTTCAGCTATTGGTGGTTTGCACTCGACGCGACAGACCCTTCTGGAGACGTTGCAGTACCCCACGAAGTATGCCCCGATTTTCGCGCAATGTCCTCTGCGGCTGCGATCTGGATTGCTTCTCTTCGGTTACCCTGGATGTGGAAAGACCATGTTGGCCAGCGCAGTTGCTGGAGAGTGTGGCTTGAATTTCATCAGTGTCAAAGGTCCCGAAATCCTGAACAAGTACATTGGAGCTAGTGAAAAGAGCGTGCGGGATTTGTTTGAACGTGCGCAGGCCGCACGGCCCTGTATCTTATTCTTCGACGAGTTCGACAGTATCGCACCCAAGCGTGGCCACGATTCTACCGGTGTGACGGACCGAGTGGTCAACCAGCTCCTTACACAGATGGATGGTGCAGAAGGGCTTTCGGGTGTGTATGTGCTCGCTGCGACCTCCCGACCAGACCTGATTGATCCGGCACTTCTTCGTCCAGGACGATTGGACAAGTCTCTTCTGTGCGATATGCCGTCGCGTTCGGACAGAATTGACATCATCCAGGCTGTCAGCAAGAAACTCAAGATGAGTCCGGAGGTCGTCGACCGTCTGGACGAGGTCGCCGACCGAACGGAAGGCTTCTCGGGAGCTGACCTACAAGCTGTCGTATACAACGCACACCTGGAAGCCGTGCACGACGCCCTGGGAGACTACACAACCGCAGCAGCTGAAAAAGGTCCTTCGCGCGGCAACGGCTCCAAGCAAGCGCCCAGCGTCAGCAGCAAGTCGTTTATCCAGTTCCTGTATTCCTCCACGCAGCAGCCCACCGGCACCGCGTCCATGCCCTCCCCGGCGATCGTTGCGTCGAAGCTCGAGGCAATCAAGAGCATACGCCGTCGCCAGCGACAGCTGGAACAGGGTACGGGCGGTGGTGCCATGCCAACGTCACCCACAACCAACGGCGCCGGTACAGCCGCCTCTTCACAAGAGGAACCACGCGAGGAGATCATCGTCCGTTGGGACCACATCGAGCGGTCGCTGGCCAGCACGCGGCGCTCGCTGAGTCAAACCGAGGAGCGACGGTTCAATGCTATCTATCGAGAATTCGTCATGGGACGGAATGGGGAGATGCCTAACGGTGAGGGGGGGAGGGAAGTTGGAGGACGGACGAGTTTGATGTGAGGGTATATATATATATATATTTCTAAGTGTGGTGTGCCTTTGGCATGGTATGTAAAGCATCAGCGGTGTACATTATATATTAGAGTAATTTATTGAGCAGAGATGGATTATTGCTATTGCGGTGGTTGACAAAAAAGAAGATTTTGAGCCCCGTTTCGAACCACCGACCTTCTGTGCCAGTCCTTGCACCACAAGTCTGGATTAAATGGCTGAAACCTCCAAAAAAGCCTTGTAATGAAAGGCAAAAAAATTGGTAGCTTCTCTTTGATTGAGCGTGTCATCCTTAGTGCAGGGGCCATGCTAATCTTCTCTGTATCGTTTCAAATTGACCAAATGCCCGAAGGCACTGAGATTACCTTAAAGTGGTTTATATGGGCATCTGGGCGGTGTACGGGGCGGTGTGATTGGTGGGTTGGCAGTGGGGATCCGGCGGAGATATTGAGTAATTACATACCTACGGAGTAATAGCGAGGCAGGAGGATAGAGTCCATCAGTCATTCAACGACATTCTCAAGTGAGCTCATGAATAGAATGCCAGATAACTACTCCGTACTCTACTACCATTCTACACTATTCCTTCTACTCCATATACATACTCCGTCCATACCACATCAACTGCCGACCTCGCAGTAGTGGGTCCAACGGCCCCCCGGTACTCCATGTCTTGGCTTGAACCGTTAGAATGCGAGTATACCACGTGTATTATACCGAGGTCTGTACAGTTAGGGCTGCATTTGCATGAAGACAAGGACAATGCCTAGGGCAGGGATAGATGCATTTGAAAGATTATCCTTTATAACGGAGTAGTCCGTAGGAGGATTCGCCCCAGAAACGACAAAGCCATGTCTATAGCCGTACCTCTTGGGTGAGAGCTCGTCGGCCTCTCGGTAAACCGTCCTCCAGCAACGGGCCGAGGCTCCAGTCCTTTAACCGACGCCGCTCTTTAAGTACGGGGAGGCAGGAGGAGATCAGCTGCTTCGATTCTTCTGCTTTGACTTGCACGGTTTTTGTCTTGGTCTACGCTATATCTACATCCTTGACCCTGTATTATACCTGCAGATTATGCCTGTCGCCTCGTCATTTCCGCCGGTGGAAGTACCGGATGTCGATATCTGGGACTTTCTCTTCGAGCGCAAGACCAGACAGTTCCCGGATGACAAGAGTAAGTCGCCCGAGATCTGACATGCTTAATCAAGCGCCAGAAAAAAAAAAAAAAGAAAAGAAAATAAAAGAAAAGAGTCATGGCTAACTCCGTCAAGTTCTCTTCCAGGATGCCGACACGCAGCGCCACTACACGTACAAAAGCCTCAAAGACGCGGCCGTGACCTTCGGGCAGGGCCTGAAAGCCGTCTACAACTGGCGCAAAGGCGACGTCCTCGCGCTCTTCACCCCCAACACCATCGATGCCCCCGTTGTAATCTGGGGCACACACTGGGCCGGCGGCGTCGTCTCGCCCGCCAACCCGGCCTACACCGTCGACGAATTGACCTTCCAGCTCAAGAACTCGGGCGCCAAGGCGCTGGCCACGCAGCTGGCCGTGCTGCCGGTGGCCGAGCAAGCTGCGAAGAACGCGGGCATCTCGCCGGACCGCATCATGCTGGTGGGCGACGAGCGGCATCCGCAGTCCAAGGTGAAACATTTCACGTCGATTCGCAACATCTCGGGGACGAACCGGTTCCGTAAGACCAAGGTCGATCCGCGCAAGGATCTGTCGTTCTTGGTGTATTCGTCGGGCACCACGGGGGTGCCAAAGGGAGTGCGTCTGTCGCATCGGAATATCGTGCTGAATAACCTTCAGCTGGAGGCAGGGGAAGGGGATAATCTGTCGTGGAATGGTAATGCAGATGGGAAAGGGGACCGGATATTGGCCTTTTTGCCGTTCTACCACATTTATGGTGAGTTTTCGCCCGTCCCCGAATCATTTTTTAAAACACGGAGTCAATTGACTGTGAAACTGAGGACAGGCCTGAACGTCCTCCTCCACCAAACCGCCTACGCTGGCTACCAGCTGGTGGTGATGCAGAAATTCGACATCGAGAAATGGTGCTCGCACGTGCAAAATTACCGCATCACGTTCAGCTACGTGGTGCCCCCCGTCATCCTATTACTCGGCAAACACCCGGTCGTCGACAAATACGACCTCTCCAGCCTCCGCATGATGAACTCGGGCGCGGCCCCGCTGACGGAAGACCTCGTGGAGGCAGTGTACGCGCGCATCAAAACCGGCATCAAACAGGGCTACGGGCTCAGCGAGACCAGTCCTACGACCCACACGCAGCCGTGGTCCGAATGGCGCAGCAGCGTGGGCTCCGTCGGCAAGCTCCTCCCCAACCTGGAAGCGAAGTACATGACGATGCCCGAGGACGGGTCGGAGCCGCGCGAGGTGGCGCTCGGCGAGGTTGGCGAGCTGAGCCTGCGCGGCGAGAACGTCTTCTTGGGGTACCACAACAACGACGCGGCCACGGCGGACTGTCTGTCGGCGGATGGGTGGTTCCGCACGGGCGACGTGGGGTACCAAGACGCCCAGGGCAACTTCTTCATCACCGACCGTGTCAAGGAACTCATCAAGTACAAGGGGTTCCAGGTGGCCCCGGCCGAGCTGGAAGGGATTCTGGTGAACAATGAGGCCGTGGGCGACGTCGCTGTGGTGGGCATGGAGAGCAAGGAGCAAGGCACCGAGGTGCCCATGGCGTTTATCGTGCGCAGCGACAAGAGCAAGGCCTCTGGGACCAGCGATGAACAGGAGGCTGCCAATATCAGTCAGTGGCTGGATGGGAAGGTCGCGTACCACAAGCGGTTGCGGGGCGGAGTGCGGTTTGTGCCAGAGATCCCGAAGAGTGCGGCGGGCAAGATCCTGCGACGCATGTTGAAGAAGCAACTTCAGGAGCAGCAGCAGCAGCAGCAGCCGAAGGCCAAGCTGTAGTGTTTATATGTTAACCGGCATTTGTTATACGGTTGCTAACTTTGTAAACTTTTATATCATGCCGTAAAATATAGCTATATATGTATATATAACTACGAATCATGGAAAGAGACTTCAACTTAAAGACCAAACTTCTTCACCATGCCATCCACATCCTCGCCCTCAACCGTATCAATCTTGTCCCTCACAACCCGATCCACCGCCTCATCCACCGGCACATCGCCATTTGTCGCATCCACCCACCCATGCGTATCATCCCTCGCCAACAACCGATCCGCAAGAATGGCAACGTCCTCCCTATTAATCTTACCCTGGGCCCCAATCTTCCCCAGCGCCACTTTCCCCGTCGCCGGCGAATCCGCCAAGATTCCCGGTCGTAGACAAAGCACCTGCAACGGGCTGTCGCCGCGCAGTTTGTGCTTCCGCGCAGCAAGCGCCGTCAGGTACTCGTCGGCCTCGAGCTTGGCCTTGGCGTAGGCGGGGAGTACGTCGTTGTCCAGGTGCTGGATGTATTCCCAGTCGGCATCGGTCATCCACGAGGGCCGCACGCGGCGGCTGCCGATGTGCGAGACGAGGAGGAATTTGGTCACTCGCGGGTTGGCGAAGGATGCCGTGATGAAGTGCTTGGCGGCGATTTCGTCGATGGCTTTGGTGCGAGCTGGGCCGCCTTTTCCGCCGGCGCCTTTTTAACCCATTAGTCTTTGTTTTTGCTGCTACTAGGCCAAAGGATTGGGTAGTTGGGTAATCTGGGTAGGAATGCGACGAACCAGCCAGCCAAACCACACAATCCGGCGATGTCCGCTCCAGGATTTTCCTGCGTCGGCCTCGGACTTCACATCATCCAGACTGGACAGGAGCACGTCGAGTTTGCCCTTTTTACCCTGAGCCAGGGGGCGGATGTCGTTCTCGTGCTCGGGGTTGCGAATGACCGAGGTGACGTTCCAGGCGCGGTTGAGGAGGAGAGGCGTGAGGTGCATGGCCACTTTGCCATGGCCGCCGAGGAGGAGGACTTGCATCGTCAGTGGTTATCTTCTGGTAGAGCAGGGGAATTTGGTATGGTATGCCGTTCAGCTGGGTCTGGTACTCTGTACGGTTATTATAAGGATGAGCTAAGGAGGGGTAAGTAACTCATGCATAATGATGATGATGAGGGTGATGATGTATTCCCTTATCATCCACTTGCAGTTTGGGACAAAGAAACTTATATTACTAAAGTTGAGGTATGTAGCCAGAAGGGCTAGACTATTTAATAATCTGCTATACTGTCCTACGTAATATGGTGGTCTCCACGAGTCTGTCCCGAGGAGCTGATGCCGCAAATCGCGTGAACAGCACCAAAGCATCCGTATTCTTACCCTTGGTAAAGATTGAGCAGATGGGTGTTGTGGATGATCAACTCTTTGCCATCATGATAGGCTTGAGCATGTCGTGTCGCGGGCCCCGGAATGACAGAAGCAAAACCTATCACTGGGGGTCAGCCCTGTTCTTCAATGTGCTGGCCAGGGATTGCCAAGTACGTACGGGGTTATCATATATTTAACAAACCCTGGGACTACAAGAAGCCTCTGCATTACACGAAGGGGGCAAAGCAGTTCCCCACAGGTGATTTTATCGTCCTCATTATTGATATCAGATATCATGCCAATCATGAAATATGGAAGTGTCGGGGAGTCTCTATCGACAAGGCCAGCACCCAGACCCATCAGCACATAGATCAAGATTCGCATAGTCCATGTAAACACGAGGTAACTGGCATCCACTCCTTTCATCCTCGGCTTGTTGGGTTATAAAGAACCGATGAAAATATTCAAGTGTCCTCCATGGCCTATTCCCGTAGTGCTTCTAGTCTTTTTGCTCTGCTTTGCTTCTGTCATGAAGGAAGCAATAGTTTCCCTTGTATGCACATACGCATGCACCCTCGAATAGAGTACTAGAATAGTCGCTATCTGCCCACCAACCGACTAGGAAATCGGCAGATGTACCAACCAGCACGGGGCAGTACACACTCCATCTAACGAACTAGGGGAGCGAGTTGGTATTCGCCTTTCCATTCGTAGCTCGTAGGCATGCTGTACTTGGTGGCCAGTCAAGAAGAAGTCTGCTTTGATGCCAGGAGACGAATGTATCTTACTAGTATCGTCGTAGAAACACTCCGAGCGTGGCCAACCAGGTGGGAATGACCCTGTGGAAGTCAGTGAGGCACTATCAAGTCAACTATCGTGTATGGAATAATCAGTCAGTTGCTTCATGCTCAATTCGCGCGGTTGACTTTTCTTTCATCACCATCATCATCATTATTTTCGTTCTCTGCCCTCTAGTCTCCGGAGTATCCGGGCCAGATTCCGTAGGCCACCATGTGTACAGATAGTAAGGGGGTTGTAGTCATTACCATCGTCTGCACTAACTACATAAACTACCAATCAGTCCTACGGCAGACATAGTCCGTAACACTTGTAATCTCCGTCAAGAGGTTGGTATACGATTGGCATTCATCCGGGACGCTTTTATTGGCCATTCCATGAACCGCCGTCCATGCAGCGATACGGAGTACTATCCAAGCGTACTTGGTAGAATCCGTGTTGTCCTACCAAAGCGGGATAGGGCGGTTGTATCCATGAACCAGTGCACTGACCGTACATCACGTGGCCCAAGACGGCCGAACCAAACAGTTGGTTTTGGTCCACGAACGGTGATCGGATGTTGGATGGTTCGGGCTGGTCTCCGTCCAGTGCGGCGTCTGAATGGTGTCTGTTCCCCCTAGGAGAGCATGCGTCCAGCAGCACTCTGGCACTGGAAGCACTGGACTGGCTGTCCTCTGCGGCTCTGCTAAATGAAGGATTATCACGTGACTTCCAGGGGTTTCTCGTTACAACGCTGCAAGGCGTGTTCTATAGCATGAAACACTTTTATCTTCTCCATCAACCTCTCTCTCTCTCTCTGTCTGACTGAGGACAAGTAATTCACTCGTTCGTCCACTGACAGTCCCGTACCTGACTAATGACTGGCGGGCTGTGATTGGCAGGCGGTGTGGGACCTGCAAGGGGTGTTTGTTTTTCAGGGCCCGCAGAGACCATACAATAATCGCGAGCCAGAGGGAATAATCAGGAATACTCCATAATCAGGGATGATTCCAGACGGCCAAAGCACGATTATATCAGGATAACAGATATCATCAGTGACGATAGCAGATACAGTTTTCAAGCACAGTCCAGTCAAAATACCACGTCCAATTTCCGCCGTCGATCCGAACACCTGCAGGCGATCTCTCATTTCTGGCCTTGGATTTTCGTCTGTGTCTCCTGAATCCCTCTCCCTCCCTCCCTCTCTCCCTCTTTCTCTCTCTCCCTCTCGCACACACACACTCTCTCTCTCCTGCTTCCTCTCTCCAGAGTAATTACTCCTCCTCCAGGAGACATGCTGCCATCATGAATCGTCTGCGCCGCCATAAAAAGGAAAAGGCCAACAGGAACGATATCCTGCACGCCGAAAAGGGCTCCACCACCACTATCATCAGCTCGCTCTCTTCCGGCCGCAGCAAAGACAAGAACAACAGCCCCATCAATGCCCCGGACAATGCCTTGCCGGACTACCAGAAACCCCAGGCCCAGCCGTCCCCGGCCCAGCAGTCTCAACCCCCCGATCATCCTCCTCCCAAGATCTCCGACCTCGACCTCGCCAATGCCCTGCCGCCCCCAGAGGACTTCCGCACCAGTCTGCTCATGCCCAAGTTGTCCGCGCGCTTCTCCATGCTCAAGGAACAGGATGACCCCGAGTCCATGCTGGGCAAGGCCTGCGACGACAGTGTGCTGTTCCCCAAGCGCGCCTCGCGGCTAAACCTCTTCGGCCATCAGATCCCTCCGTCCAAGCTCTCCGATATCGAGGAAATGTCCATTCGGAGCGGCCAGCCCGGACACGTCGACTCCTACGCCTCTGGGGATACGATGATGACCGCTCCCAGGCCGGAAGTATGATGAGCAGGGCCCGTCGTGCGGACGGGAACAACTTGTTCGGCGGTCGCCAGAAGGTCTATAAGATTCCCACCAAGACCTCGTCGCCCAATCCCTCCGACGGCGGCGGCAGCGGCGGCGGCGGTGGTCGTTCGGGCATGGGGCGTGCTCTCTATGAACACGATGTGACCCCGTCCGCCTTCCAGCGCATGCGCCTGCGGAACAAAGACGAAGATGCCTCCCTGGATTCTTCCCCCGTGTCCCCTTCCGATGATACCTTTTCTAGTATAGCTGGTTCCACCATCGGCCGCACTTCCACCGCTGCCACCTCCATCGACGAGCAGCAGCAGCAGCAGCAGCAGCCGCCGCCGTCGCAGCTGTCCGCCCCCGCCAGTGACAATCTAGGCGTCAACCCTCCCTTCCCCGAACGCGGGGTGAACAAAACTCGCCGTCTCTACGGCCAGGGTCTTGCCCAGTCCGTGCAGAACCAGCAGCATTCGACCCTGAACCGTCTTGGAAATCTGAGTCGTCAGCGTCCGGAGACGCCCGAACAGCCGCACCTGAATCGTGCTTATTCCCGCAGCGCGACGAATCTCCGCGATCGACTACACAAACTGGGCGTGGCAACGGACCCGCCGTCCCGCCCGACCAGCCCGCCGCTGTCGTCCGCCTCACCCAGACCCCAATTGGTCGAAAAGGAAGAGGAAGAGAAGAAGGTGCCCAGCAGCAGGGGGGAGCCTGCCCCGTCGTCCGGGGGCGTCCTGCCGCTGAGCCCGCCCATCAGTGAAGTCGAGGAGGAGCGGCCGCAGTCCCTGACAGCCGCGCTGCAGCCCGTGGACCATGGCAAGGCCACGGCCACGGGACTCTTCAACAAGCCGCGTCTCCCCTTCGACGAAAGCCAATTCACCCGGCGCCAGCTGCAGATGCACGAGGGCCGCAGCACCCCTCCGTCGCGACGGCCGCCTTCGCCGCCTCGTCGCGCGGCTCCCACGCCTCCGGAGCTCATGGGACACCGCGTCCGTGGTTTCTCCAACGCCAGTTATCACTCGCGGTCCGGATCTGCCTCATCGAATTACGAGGAGGCCCAGCGTGCAGACAACAACAACCGCTCGCGGTCATCCAGCATCAACGCATCGCCCGCACGGAACATGGGAGCCACTTTCTTCGCCAACTCCAGCCCAAGTGATTCTGGCGATGATTATGAAGATGAAGAGGAGGAAGAAGAACAAGGAAAAGAAGAAAGCTACGACAATCCCGACTATCGAGGCTCCATGGACGACGTCCATCCGCCCCTCCGATCGCACACCCCTTCCAAGCCGTCTACCCCCACCCAGGATCCGGAGGATGGCTGTCCCCTGCCCGAAGTGCGGTTCTCAGATCTGAATGATCTCAACTTCATGGCGGAGAACGACGTTGCCAAAGATGTCGATGCCCAGGACGAGCACGGTGCCGCACCGCAGGAACTTGATTCACCTACGCTGGGGCCGTCCGGGTTGGGACTCAGTGGGTTGGTCCGGACGCATCTCCGACAGGGCAGTGACAAGTCCATGCAGCTGCCGTCGCCGACACTCCCATCGTCTAGATATACTCCTCCTGAGACGACAGAGGTTCCAGAGTCGAAGCCGGCCGCTGATGCGTCATCCTCCGACAGTACCATCTCCGCCCAGCCGAGCGAACCCAAGGATAATGAAGAAGACCAGGCGCACAGTGAGCCCAGCACCAGCGGCTCCTGGTTCGACAACGACCAGGAACAGGACGACGAGTTGAGGAGCAGCAGCATGCATCAACGCAACGACAGCACCGAGACGCAACGCGAGCGCGAAGAATTTGCCAATGAACTCGCCGAGCGACGCAGGCGCGTGCAGGAGAAACTGCAAGGCTTCGCGGCCAGTGACATCCGGCCGGCCAGTCGAGGAGGCAGTCTAGCCGGCAGCCGCTCGGGCAGTCCAGCGCCAGGTCGTCAAACCCCCGACCCAATCAAACCGGGCAATGCCTTTGCGCTCCTGAAGAGTCGTGCGGGCAAGAACCACCCTCTCTTCCCGAAGCCCACGGGCCTGGGCAACAGCTCCACGCCATCGCTGACGTTGGACCAGAGTGACCCGTGGCGCGAAGAGGACGCGAGAAGCCTCTCCCCGGGCCTGGGCAGCACCCCGCACGGTCCCGAGCAGCCATCGTCGGTGCGCTCTCGCGTCGCGGCGATCGCGCGCGCCAACAGCCGGGAGCGCTCTCGCGAGTCGAGTCGCGGCCGCAAAGCCTCGCCTGCTTCTTCTTCTTCCATCCCGGGGTTCCGGTCCCGCCGCGATCGCTCGAGCTCGGATGCGTCCGCCCGCTCGAAGAGTCGCTCAAAGAGTCGCTCGCGACGGGACGACCTGGGACCGGTGGAAGAAGGATCCGTCATCTCGCGTGATACGATCATGCTCCCTGGTCTCTCGTACGACCCAAACAGCAACGGGTCTATACCGTCGACCCGCCGGCAATCGATGGACACGGTCAGCGAAGCAGGCACCTTTGAGCGCTCGTCATCCGTGACCTCCAACAGCCGCTACCGCAGCAGCAGCAGCGGTCGTTCCGGCACCCTGAGCTACTTCGACCTCCCTCCTCCTCCTCCTGGCCCCGGCCCCGGCCCCGGCCCCGGCCCGCCGTCAGCGATGCTGGGCACGTCGCCGCGCCCATCCCCACTCGCACCGTACTCGGCCAACGCCACGCCGCCGCTGTACGAAATCTCGCCGGACCCAGCATCCCCGCCGGCCCCGACCTTTGCGGCCGCAGCCGGCCACGTCGTTCCGCAGCGCGCCCCAGGCCACTTGGGCCTCGCCAAACGCCCCGTAAACAAGAACCTCATCTCCGAACCCACGTTCATGTCGTCCACGTCCAACGTCCCCACGGTCGGACTCCCGCCCGGCGCCAGCCTCAGCAACGGCATGGATCCATCGCCTGCGCCCCCAGCCGTACCCCCGATGAACCCGCGTCGTCGCCGCCAGACCACCACGCAGACGATCATGGGCGCCTTCAAGGGCGACGGCAACGGGAGAAATGAGGAGTTTCCGCCCATGGTGCCTAGCATCAGCGCCACGGGCAGCAGCATCAGCAGCGGCCACCATACCGCGGACGAACGCAGCATTTTCGAAAACGGCAGCGACAGACGCCCGCTGTCACGACGACTGCGCAAGACCTCGAGTGAGGGCGGGTTGTTGAATGCGAAAGCTCGATCGGAGGCCATGGCGTTGTCATCGTCGTCGTCGTCGTCGCCGCCACCACCGCCGCTGCCGCCACCGCAGTATCCGCCGCCTAGGGTCCCGATGGATGGGAGGATGTTTTAAGCCTTATCCATCTGTCCTTTTTCTCCCTTCCCCTATCGTTATTTAATGTTATGCTTGATACCTGACCTGATCTGATCTGATTCGATTCGATTCGATTCTCTTTTCTACTTGGATTACTTCTTTTTTTTTTATGACCTGTTGTAAATACCATGTACATGCACTTGGAGCGGTGGATACTACTTCTTTCCCTACCCTACGCTTCTAGTCTAGTATTATGACCCAAAAACTGAACACAGAAAACGATATATATATATATATATATAACCAATTAATCGATTAATGACTTGACTGACTGCCATTCCAGTACACAGTACGGAGTACAATTATTACATATCTGGCTTAACCAGCAGCCATCACCATCAACATTCGTATCATACCAACATCGACCGAGTTGCCTGCCCCAGGCAGGTAGACAAGAAAAGGCAGGTAGACAAGAAAAAGGCCCAAGGGGGCGCTTAACCAAGCAAGCGCTTAACCCCTACAGCGCCTCGCCAGTGCAACGGAGAGCGTCATGCGGTTACGCGTTCTTCGGGTCGAAAAAGTTCTTGACTTTCTCGGCGTCGTTGTCGACACTCTGGCCGAACGACTCGAGGCTGGCGTCACGGCTGAAGAAATTCTTGACTTTCTCGGCGTCGTTGTCGACGCTCTGGCCGAACGACTCGAGGCTGGGACTGGCGTCACGGCTGAAAAAATTCTTGACTTTCTCGGCGTCGTTGTCGACACTTTGGCCGAACGACTCGAGGCTGGCTGCAGGCGCGGCGACCGGAGCGGCGACGGCGACGCCAACGAGGGCGGTGAGAGCGTAGATGGCGCGGACCATTTTGATTGCTTTAGAGTGGTAGAGAGAGTAGTAGAAAGAGGAGTGTAGTAGGAGTGGTAGGCGTAGGCGTAGTAGGAGGAGGAGGAGGAGGAGGAAAAGAGGATGTATTCTGTACCAAGGTGAGGTAAAAGAGAGAAAAACGCAAAGTGGCAAATGGCGCCGGCTGAATAAATACTCGCGATCCGCCGCCAGGGCCCAGTCGTAACATCATTGACCAGCGCAGACGCTTCGGGTCCATGGAGTAAGGATGAGCGTCGGCGGGGCGGAGCAGTTGCTGAGTCGAGTAAGTATAGACATGGCCTCGTACCGGCGCTAAATCGAGGTATCTGTACTGTACTGTGTACTGTATGTACTCTACTTGAAGGTGTAAATGGTGTAAATGGATTCTCTGGAATACTCTGTAGAATTGACAGGCGCAGGACTGCTGCAGCCGGAATAAGCTCTATTTATGTTTTACCCTGTAGGAGTATGTACGAGTATGCACGGAGTATACCTGCCAACGGAGTCAATAACGGCAGCAGCCGTACCGGTACTCGGCGGCAGATCTGCACTCCGGATATCCGACTCAAGCTGAATCCCTGACCAGTTGCTGGCTAAGAGCAAAGACCCTGTTCCGAAATAGATAGTCGAGTTTGTCCGTAGTCAGTAGTCAGTAGTCAGTGGTCAGTAGTCAGAAATCGATATCGTAGACAAGTATGACATGGCAAGATGATGTATTATACATCTGCAGAAACCTAAGACACCATCAGGTAGAAAGAAGTCTGTAAAGCATAAGAGTACTGTCTGAGTTATGAATTGATTATTCACAGTCTGCACACCCAGCCCTAACTCCCAGGCTTCACCTCACCCTACAGCATCATTAATCCAGGCCCATCGTTAATGCAACAACAGACCAAAACATAAACAACCACACAATGTTTTTTTCTCTCTTTCTTTCTTTCTTTCTTTCTTTTCTTCTTTCAACCTTCCCCCCTCTCTATCCAACCTCTTCTACACGTCCATCTCTTACTACACCTACAAGAAACAGCCATGATCAGACGCCACTCTGTCTGTCTCTCCGATATCCCCTCCCTCACTGAGCCCCAAGAGCACTCATACCCTGACTACGACGACGACTACAGCTATGGCCACGACTACCCTGATGGCAAAGACGCCAACGGGGACAATGGGTACAACCCGAACGACACCATCACCATCTTTGCGCTGCGTAGCGTGTCGTCTCCGGTCATGACTTCTTCTTCTTCTACTACTAATCCCACACGTATGGCTACGGCTGCAGCTGCAGCTGAGGCTGTGAATACGTCGGCCCAGAGCATGACGCCTGGGTCGAGCACGGCTCCGGCCATACCGGCGAATAACTACCTTGAGCCGCCCAAGACCGCGAAGAAGGCTAAAAAGAAGAAGAAGAACAAGAGGAGCAAGGTGAAGGATAAGAATAAGGAGGACAGTCCCGGGAGTGCTCACAGTGTTACTGCTGCGAATGGAGAGACAGCCACTGCCGTCGACGACGGTGGTGGTGGTGGCCAGAGTCAGACCAAGAAAGAGAACATATCATCTCCGTTAATTGTCAACGGCACAAACTGGAAACATAGAATGACTGAACAGATGGCCGCTGAGGTACGTATACTCCTGCCTTCTTCTTCTTTTTATTTTTGGCAATGACACCAAGCTAATAACTCTAGCCAACTCACAACCATACCCATGCTCATGACGGGGACGACGGTCTACAGCGCTTCCTCAGCACCCACCATCCTCCATTGTACATGAGGGCCCCTACTACCAGTCAACCCTCCACAGCTATCAGCGGAGCAGCCTTGACGCCCTCTGAAGCGACGAGAGAAGACACCGTGCGAGCATCTAGTATCCCCAGCGAGAGACCGCACCCGCACGACACTCAGCACTCCTCCAATATCCCTGCCGGCCACGATCGTGTCAGCGGTCGAGACCACGTGCCCGTGTGCCCGGAACACGGCCGCGTGTTGTGTCGGGTCTCGCCGGGCTGTTGCGTGCACAGAACTGTGCCCGGGGGTTGCGCGTATTGCCCTGTATCGAGGTCGTGCTGCTGCGTCCATCATGCGGGGGATTGTTGCTATTGTGTTTTACCGGGTGGTTCGGGGGCCGGAGATGCGGACGAGACGTATATGCAGACATCCATCCAGGAAGAAGAAGAAGAAGAAGAAGAAGAAGTAGGCCCTGAAGCATCTGAGCCGGAGCAACAGACACAGCTCATTAGCACAGACGACATTGACATCGGCCATACCACAACACCAACCAATGAAACCATCAACGAAACCCAAAACCAGGCTCAGGCCCAGGCCCAGGCTCAGTCGAATCTCGCAACTTACACCCTTGCCCTCCTCGAAACCGAATCTTTCAGCGACTGTCGTCTAACCCTCAAATCCCCCGTCGACAACTTCTACCCGATCACCTTCCGTGCACACAAAGCCCTCCTCGCGCGTAGCCCGCGCATGGCCTCCATCCTACGCACCCCGTCACATCACCATGGAGCGAGTAGCGAGATCGAGGCCGTGACGGGCGATGCATTCTGCATGGTGCAGGCGTTCGAAACGGCGGTGCAGAGTCTGTACGGGCTGCCGGCTCTGGA
Source organism: Aspergillaceae sp. MA 6039 (assembly GCA_003004485.1). Classification (NCBI taxonomy): domain Eukaryota; kingdom Fungi; phylum Ascomycota; class Eurotiomycetes; order Eurotiales; family Aspergillaceae; species Aspergillaceae sp. MA 6039. Next base: position 108,508 of record PQMF01000034.1, on the reverse strand, counting down.
TCGTGCAGCGTTGAGACGAGCCACGGTCATGGCGTTGGGGTATGATTATAGAGACGAAGACTGGCATGACGGAAACGAAGGAGAGGGGAAGGTTCCGTTCCCGATCCATGCGGCCATGGCGGATTTCGCGCTGTGCTATGCGGTTTCCGGGGCGTTTTTCGAGGATGAGGGGATTGTTGAGGTCGGGGTGAGACTCGCCATGGAGGTGGTGCATTGGGAGAATATCGATATGCTGCTATCATTTGCGCTGTGTCCGGAGAGATTCTTAATCACCTGTCCTGACGACGACGACAACGACCAACCCTCCGAGACTCAAGACAACGACAACGACCAAACCCACGCCCTACTGAAAATCCACTGTCCCACCCTCACCAAAACAGCCCTAACCCACCTCGCCGCATACCTCCCACCAACGACCCCCTTCCAGCTCTATAACTCCGCCCAATCCACCGCCTCGCTCCTCCCAGACCGCATCCCCGAACCCCTCCGCCGCGTCCCGGGCTCCGTGCTCTCAAACCCCAAACTGGCCGAGGTGAAATTCGGCTCATTCACATCTTTCCAGGAGACGCGGCCCAGTCCCGCGGTGGAGCGGGCGTCGGCGGTGCTACTAAGTTTGCCGTTTGAGACGCTCAAAGTTGCGTTTTGTGTTTTGGATGATTGCGCGCTTTTAACCGCGGGCGTGGCTAAGGCTGTGGTCGTTGAGAGAGAGGCTAGGCGGTTTTATGCTCTGAGGGTTTGGGGGAAGTGGAAGGGGGAGAGGGAGAGGGAGATCAAGGAGCAGGAAAAGAAGGCGAGGAGATTGAAGAGGCGCAATGGTCGTGGTGCTGCTACTAGTGCCGGTGGTGAGCATGATGGTGCTGGTGCTGGTGCTGGGGACATAGGAGACGAAGAGGTGAAGGTGTTGGGCTATCGCGAATTCTTCACAACCAAGAGCGTGCATCCGGGCGAGGAGCAAGCGATGCAGATTTCCTTGGAGAGGGAGTGGGTTGGTCTTGTTATTCCTTGAAGTAAATGCCGGTATCATTCAACTCGTGTCTGTGTACTAAATATGGTTTACTTGCAATTTTTCACAATGTATCTAAAACTTGGCCTAATAGAGGAGCTATTAGATAATGTCATGTATATAAAAATTAAAAATTAAAAAAAGTTTTATACCCCTTATAGAACAACACCACCCGAATTCACTAATCTGGGCTCCCCGGCTGCATCGAATGTCCCATCAGACGACATCCGAAGAGCCTGGGCCGTACTCTTCCCCGGCCCGATCCAGGTTACATTATGGCCCCGGGCCTTCATAAACGCAACTGTCGCGTTGTCGTACGCATATTCAAACACAACCTGGTTCGGAACGAGCTGGTCGTGTAGACGCGGCTGCGCCAGCGCTTCTGCCGCGGACATCCCTTGGTCGACGGCGTGGATCACATTCTGCACTGTCGCGGTGATGATCCGGCTTCCGCCGGCAGAACCAGCGACGAGGTACAAAGTTCCGTTGGGATGGGTCACGATGGTGGGTGACATCGAGGACAAGGGGCGTTTGCCGGGTCGGATGTAGTTTGCTTTCGAGGGGATGTAACCGAAGCTATTGGACGTACGAGGAATAGAGAAATCTGGGCATGTTAGAACTGTTTCTGGGCGTAAAGAGAGGGGTTCGTCTCATACCATCCATTTCATTGTTCATCACGACGCCAGTTTCAGGCACCATGACCTTGGACCCGAAAAGGGTGTTCACCGTTGTAATCGCAGAAATGACCAATCCGGAATGATCTGCGGCAATGATGTGCGAGGTCCCGGCACTACAGAGTAGAACAGTCAACGATAGAAATTGGTTAATGATATTAATGGCTTGAAGGAACCCACGTTTTGAGACTCTCAATCCCTTGCGGGTCATACGCAGACACATTCTGCGTTCGATCATCGGAGATTCTGCTTCGGATATGGTCGATGGTTGATTTTTTTAAGATATCCTCTTGGTATTCGTCTATGCCCTGAACAAACGACGGATCTCCCAGTAGAGCCCTCTACTGAAGTCAGCTATCAAAAGCGAATACAACGGTTCATGCTACCAACCTGTCCATATCCAAAACGTATGGCCTCATCTAGGCGATGCGTACTGATATTGATATTATCCGCTGTGGAGAACGGGTCATAGGTGTCCAAAATCTTCAAGATACTCAAAGCAATAGCACCGCTCGACGGAGACGTGGTGCCAGTGATCTTGAGGCCCCGGTAGTCGATCTCTGCTGTGTTACGAATAGCAATAGAATAGTTCCGCAGGTCATCCAGCGTCATTGTGCCATTAGTCGCCTGCACAGCCTTGATGGTTGCCTCCGCTATAGGACCACGATAGAAGACATCCGGGCCGTCGCTGGCAATGGCCTCGAGCGTATCCGCAAAACGCTTCCGCGTGATGGTCTCCCCAAGACTGAGCCTTGTTCCGTTCGGGCAGAAATCAAGCGCCCAGCTCGGCTCGTTGCACAGGAAATCCCCCAAGCCACCAGAGTCCTCAACGGCTGAGTTCATATAATGAACCATGTCTTCCGTGACGGGGAAACCTTGGCGCGCAAGCTGGACAGATTGCTTGATAACCATTGACCACGGTAGTTTACCATAGTGCTTGTGCAAGTATTCAAGTCCCCGCAGGTCGCCAGGTACAGCGCTGACATACCGTTAACCATATATTTATACCATCGTCCTGGCGGACCTTGCATACCTTGCCAAACCGCCGTTCACGGCTCCGTTCTCGTTGCCCTCGAACATGTCCTCAAAAGCAGCAGCCGGAGCCGTCTCGCGATAGTCGATATACTCGTATGTATTATTTGGCGCCCGAACCAACATATGTCCTCCTCCTCCAATACCACTATGATAACTGGCCACAGTGCCGACGCAAATGGCGGTTGCAACCAACTACCAGTGGTTAGTTCCAGAACACAAAAACAATATAATATATATGGCCAGGGCAAGCTTACAGAATCAGCAGCACTTCCACCCTTTTTCAACATGTCACTACCATAACGACTGCAAAGTTCACTCTCGCTTGCTACTGCTCCAAACTTCCCAGCTTCGACCTCACCGGTGCGCGTGATCTCAATAGGCGAGGTGTACACAGCTGGCAGGCACATACAAATCAGAACCAGCGACAGAGTCATTGTAGTCGCGATTATTCCAGCCATCTTCGAGACACTTCTGAGCTTGCTGCCCGCGATGAGTGATTGGGTGGGTCGTCCGTGGTCCGCGGAGCCTGAAGAGAGGACAGGTTCTAGAGTAAGCTGATGAGGCTGACAAACCAGATCGCTCCATCCTTGAAGGGATTGCCTATATGCATCTTCATGGGCTATGTTGGGCACAGGGTGCCTGGAGACGACTTCCTTCCGAAAAGAGTAACTTCCCCACATGTTAGAGTTACTCCTCGCTTCAGAGATTTGCGGCACCGAGGATGTGGTTGGGTTAATCTCCAGCTGTTGACGGTAAGGTACAAGATGAATCGCTGTTTCTTGAATCGCTGTTTCTCGGGATTATTAAGCAGGTCAGGAGTAAGGAATCGAGACAAAGGAAATGCAGCCGCTTAAACGTACCTGGCAAGAGATCTTTTGGCACAGACAAATAAGATACCCGATAAGATAAAGGAGGACTGTGCCCGATGGACAACCAATCAGAATGACTGCCGTTGATAGCACCTCGCCCGACGCAGGGATGGGCCTTCCGAAAGAAGAAAGAGTGCTTCTTTGTTCTTTTTTTCTGCATGCACGAGTAGGACACGTACGTCCCAGCCAACAAACGGTTGAAATCACTTCGCTGCGCAGACCGGGCCAATTCATGATGGGGCACAAGAAGCAAGCTCCGCGTCAAACTTTGGTCACCCTATCTATCCGACGACCAAATTTGTTTCACGGCACAGCATCCGTCACAACATCCCGCACAGTATCCAGCCCGACAGCTTGCTGGGTCCACATGACGATGTCAATCCATTCGGGCGGAATGTCTTTTCCCGCGGACTCCACGACTGCAGCTACCAACCGTCGTCCCCAATCTCCCACATACCACCGGCCTGAAAGAAGATGTAGACCGACGCCGTAGTGAAGGAACAGGATGCGAGCCATCCAATCATCTTCCTGCAACAACGTGAGGTAGGCGTCACTGACATTCATAGGGAATGCGATAAAGCCGCCACGAGCGCCGGCCAAGGGCCAGCTTTGGACGGATTCCCTTAGCAGATCCCATGTGTTTTGGTAGGGTGCCTTTCGAGGCGCACTGCAGTTTTCAATAAGTGGGTATATGTGATAAAGAGAGTTCAAGAGAGCACTGAAGTTTGTTAGCCCATGAATCACTGAGGTCAAGAGTCCTATTAAATATGATAAACACACCTGTGTAATTGGAGTAGATGATCTTCTACTCTGCATGGTAAAGGGGGTTAACATCCAGATTGACAAAAACAGCTAGAAACGGGAACGAATGCCTACCCGTCTCTGACAGAGTCGTCCTTTGGGATGGCACCCTGGACATTGAACCACTGCATCATCTCCGGCGAAGGCGTGTGCCGCAACTTCGCCATCAAAAGCGCACAGCCGGCCAGTAGACGGCGGATTTCCAACACCTGGGAAATCGGGTTAAAAGAATATTTGTTCGGCGAAACACTTGGGTGAGCCGTGGCAGTCAACATGATGAACACCGAACATAGAAACGCCGGCCCGTAGGTATCACCCGAGACTTCAATCGTCAAAAGGCGGCTGAGAGACGAACAAGCATTGGTTTGATACCCCAGCCCGACTTCCAACCAGCGACGAACTTCAGCAGGTTCCTGGAAAGCCATATGCATGGCCGACAGGGCCAGAATACTATCTAACAGAAACGAATGAGATGCAGCAATGCGAGGGATCACATTTTGAAAGTGGAAATGCGTCAGTCTCCCCTCTGGCATCGTGAGATACGTGTCGACCATGTAGTGGTGGAAAAGCCGCATTTCTAGCAACCTCAAGTGGTCTGAGGCAAAGGATGCCGGCGACTCACTTGTCCCGACCAGCGTGTCACTGTCATCTTTGGGGGTAGATGAATCCTGGCTGTGCGCATCGTTGGTTGACCCGGGGGGCCATGTACATTCTTGCTTGCGCTTTTGACACAGGCCACACGTGGGCATGGTTTCATCGCACTGCCTGGTGTCAGATGTACATTTCTTCCACACGAGTAGTGTTCTCAGTAATCAACGCAACCCAGTACATAAGTACAAGGGATAAACATGCAAACCTTCAAAGCTCCACTATACACGACGATCCCGTTCGGCTCTACCAAGGAAAAAAATACAGCAACACTTACCTTGACATGGCCATTCTTGCACTGCAAACAGCCCTTCCGGGACTTGGTGTGGCTACGGCGCACCTTGCGCATGATTCCCGCGCCACCTCCCCTCCGTACTCGGAGCAGGCTGGGCTCCCACAGAGAACGGGGTACGATACACGATAGTCAGAACGGGGGATTTGTTTAAACGAAAGCAATGACCCCGGTACTGGGAGTTGGACATGTATAAACAAGCCAGGCGAAGCTGAAGCAAAGGACGAATCTTAACCACGATGGAAGGGATGAGACAAATGTCAAATGCAAGTACTGCTCCTCGTCTTCGTCCTCTAAGGTTTCGCTGCAGAAAGGCATTGGTCGAATCCGCTGGGCGGTGGGCAGCCGTTTGCTGATCCTGGGACTTAGCGGCTTATGTCAGCGGGCGTCAGGGGCAGTGCAGTGCATAATATAGTGTAATGTATAAGGGCCGAATTATTGATAGGTCGGGGTATTATATTTATTGAACTTGTACTATATGGGTTCTATCGCTGTCCTAGCAGCGGATAAAGGTCTATAATGGGGAAAAAAGAAAAGGGCATGAGCAACTACCGGTGTCGGTTCTCTCGTTGCGCCAAAAGGTCCTCCACATACTCTTGCTTCACGATAACGTGATTTGTCTGGAAATAACCCCCCGGGGATGATGAGGATGGTGGTGATTGTGATGGTAATGGGGGCTCTTGTAGATGTTCTGCTGCAAGGAACTGTTAGAGACTACTACTGAGCGTACACACGAAGAGAGACTGTCTTAGCGGAAGAGTCAGCTACTCACACTGGGTGATCATATAAAAAACCGGATCCTGATCTGGTCTGGTCTGCAGCTGGGAGTTCAGAGCTCCCCGCCACTGACTGGGTGTCCGCATGGGGACGGTAATCGGGTGGCTCAACAGCGTAGGCATGATGGCCGTAGGTGATGGCCGATATTCCAGTCTATGTAGAGTATAATCGTAGCCACACTGGGCCTGGATAATCAAGATCCAGTGATCAAAATCCAGGTCGGAAACCAATGGATGGTCCCGGGTACCGTCCAGGTCACCTTGTTTGATGAGTTCCTGAATGGAACATAGACCATGGCTCCCGTAGTCGATCTCATTCACCACCCAGATATTGCGGGCCAGGAGGTCAAAGCTTGGGCGTGGAGTTTGTGACCGTGATTGTGGTTGAGATAGTGGAGGAAATAGCTGAGGTGGAGGTATCGTCCGCATTCTCTTGCTCGGGCGTTCTTCTGCATGGAAGCCGTCCAACACGACCGCCGGGCTGCTACGATTAGCTCTGCTGTCGCTAGCTCTGTTATAGTCGCTTCTAGTATCATTGGCTCTGTCATGGCCAGTATCATGGCTATTGCCTTGTGGTATATCATGGACGCCTTCGAAGCTCTGGGTGCTGCCACGGTCTCGGGTGCCATTTGTCGCTGGCCGTGGTTGACCGGCACTCACAGCCTTATGCACCTCGGGGCCACTCCCGCCAGTGGCCTCATTATCACTTTGCTCCTCCACGTCATCTTCATCCCCGTGGTCGCTCTGTTCAGGAGGCGTATTTGCAGGGACATTCGCGGCAGTAGTGTGCCTATCACGTCCATACTGCTTATACCCATTGTTAACCTTAAACGCCAGGCCCATCAAGCCATCCATGCGAACTGGATTCGACGCGACATCCCCAACCAATTCCGGGAGTTTATCAAGGTTTGCAAGGAAGAAGGACCGCAATTCGTTTTTGGCAACTTTTGTCTTATAGTTCTTGTAGAGCTTGTCTTGGGTCTTCATCAATTGCGTGACGGCCCGCCGCACATCCACAACCTCATCTTCAGATCCGCCGAGGAAATTCGCGAGTACCGATTGGTTCCAGTATCGGGGTTTTGCGAACATGGCATGGATCGGACGGGGGAAATGGCTTGTACTATATAGCTAAATATCTATTCAGGCCGTGTTAGCTTTGGAAACATCACACCGTCGGGCAGGAACTGGATGAGTACCAGACCAGATTATGCGGAATGCGTTTCAGACTCAAGAAATCAGGCAGTCTGGATTAATGCCGGTCCATATAGCTACAGTTGAATGCAGATTGCGGATGCCGTCGTTTCCATGAGATTACTCGTCTAGCTTTTGGTGGTGATATCCATCGCTGCTGCCCATATAAAAGCGTTTCCCTCTCTCGCGATCTCTCTGTCTCGCTGGAGGTATTGTCGTATTATTCTCTTGACAGCGTAATGGCATATATCGTGTGGGCAGATTTCAGGTGTTCAGATGGGACGAAATAAAAGCGCCGTGATACTCTCGTGTTTGTCGCAAATCGTAAGATGGGGTCTGGAACGCCAGCCTCGGCGGTGAGCCTCGTATCGAAGGCCATAGTTGCACAGTCGTGGTAGAGGCATTATTGGGCAAATGGATTTGGTATTTGGGCTTATTATGGCTATATTGCGCTACATGCCCATTTCTGACGGGAAGAGTAATCAAAGGGCTGACCTTGTAAGTCTGGTATGCCAATATATATATATATCTGAACTTCAGATAGATCGGGAGTATTACTCCGTAGAATATGACGAATTGAACCATAAGGCACAGAGAGCAGGCTATTTATCACTGCTGACTCTGTGAATTCTCCAAGATTAATGCGCTAGAAATAAGAACCAGCTATGAGCGAATATAGCTGGAGTATATTCGATATAAAAAAAATTTCCGGCACGGGGAATCGAACCCCGAGCTGCCGTGTGAAAGACGGCGATGTTTACCATTACACCATACCGGATTACTTGTGACAGACAGCGGCAAATAGGATACAAGAGTACTTTTTATCTTCGAAGGCTGATTTTATCCTAATTATCCAGCTGCAACAACGATGCATGATATTATATTAACAGCGGCAAGAATACTCTGAATAGCCTAGCTAAATCCTGGTAGCAAACCCGAACAACAAGATACATAGCTTCTCGCGCTGCAGTATGGCGATTGCTTGTAGATCCGGGTACACTGCGGAGTATGTACTGAACAGACAGCAGCAGTAGCAGCAGAAAAAGCAAAAAAGCACGACTAGCTCACCGTCTGTCTCAGAATAGCCCAAAGGATAGGGAACAGAATACTACTGTTCATGGACCCGTATCCATGTATGGCACCAAGCCTGTGGAAGCCCTTTTCCGAGGCATCTCCTCCGGCTGATGGCCGGTTCCGGGGAACTAACTGTACGGTAGAGCTCCGTTGACGACCCCTGCTACCCACCTGGCAATCGGTAAACTCCTCTTCTCTTGTTTATCTTGAGGAGTCCCATGCAAGAATGGTTTCCGATTGACTAGTTAGCGGTGTGGCATCCACTGAGCCTGGGAGGGTTATTTCATGGCACTGGGTCGCTGTGTCTTGTCCAACATCTCTTTACCCCTTCTCACTCTCCATTGCCCATTTCTCCTCTATATACCTCCACATATAGATATACACACCTCATCATGTCCGTCTCCAAGTTGAAAATCGGCTGTGCTGGTCTCGGCCGCATGGGCAAGCGTCATGCCCTAAACTTCCTCCAACGGACTCCTCGCGCAGAGCTGGTCGCCGCCAGCACGCCCGACGATAGCGAGATCGAATGGGCCAAGCAGACCCTCGTCCCGTACGGCGTCAAGCTGTACAAGAGCTACGACGATATGCTGAAGCATGAGGGGTTGGAAGCTGTTGTGGTTGCGTCCGCGACGGCCGTGCATGCCGAGCAGGCGATCAAGGCGATCAATGCGGAGAAGCATGTGCTGTGCGAGAAGCCGCTGTCTACTAATGTTGAAGTGGTATGTCTAGCATTTTGTCTAGACAGAGGGAAAGAGACAGAGAAACTAATTGATTGCAGTCCCAAGCAGTCCTCGATGCAGCCTCCAAGAAGCCCCATCTCAAGGTGATGTGTGGTTTCTCCCGCCGCTTCGACGCCTCGTACCGGGACGCATACCAAAAGCTCTCCACGGGCGCCCTGGGCGCACCGTCAGTCATGCGCAGCCAGACCTGCGACAAGCTCGACCCGACGGGCTTCTTCGTGGCATACGCTGAATTCTCAGGCGGCATCTTCGTCGACTGCTCGATCCACGACATCGACCTGGCGCTGTGGTTCTTCGGGCAAGACAGTAAAGTGCAGAGCGTGTCAGCGGTGGGCATCACAGCGGTGGAGCCGGACCTGCGCAAGCACAACGACCGCGACAACGCCGTGGGCCTGGTCGAGTTCTACAACGGCAAGATGGCCTACTTCTACGCTTCGCGGATGATGGCTGCCGGACAGGAAGATACCACCGAGATCATCGGTACCCGCGGCAAGGTTACCGTTAATGCGCAGCCGCAGATTAACCTCGTCAACACGTTCGATAACAACGGCGTGCACCGCGATATCCCCCAGCATTACTACGACCGCTTTGAGTATGCGTTCGTCACCGAGTCGAATGAGTTCACGGACGCGGTGTTGGAAAAGAAGCCCGTGTCGTTGAAACTGGACGGTGCTGTACAGGCCGTTCGCATTGGAGCTGCGCTGCAGGAGTCGTTGATTACGGGGCAGAAGATCTTCTTTGATGAAGCCGGGAATCGGGTGGAAAAGTCGAGGCTGTAGTTAAGAGTTAGAGTTGTTATTACTTTGCTGTGGATAGACCTGGAATCTGCAAATAATGCTCCTTTCTTCCTTACTTCTATTGAACTCCATACCCCATATTCTGTACTTACACTGAAATCCAAATGTTACCTTGCACTAGTTCTCCACAGCTCGGGAACCCTATTCCGACATCCAAAGTACTCCGAAGTACTGACAGTGACTCACCTCGTAGCAGTGAAGTATTACTCCGTACAAGGACTAGATAGATTAAGTTGGTGTTAACATACAAGACTACAGTTAAAATAGGTAAATGTGGAAATCGTTCAATTGTGGTATGCTCATAAATCTATCATGCCAACATAGTGGTAGTCATAAAAACACAAAATCATATCTACAAAAAGTAAATCAAATGAAACAAAGCCAGAAAGCCCATCTACCACTTGAGCACCTTTGTCGGAAAGTACTCGTTGATGAGGTCCAGGTAGTAGGGCTAGGTCTTGTTAGCTCACGGCCGTTTGAAAGAGCGGAGAGGCGGGAAGCATACCTTCAGCTCCTCAACACTGGGAATACCATCGCTCTTGCTGTATAAGTCATACGGGTTGAACGCCTTGACAGCACGGAGCATATCCTTGTCGTGATCGTTCATCAGCTCGTGGTACGCACCGGAGTTGTGCCAGGGATAGAACGAGTGGTAACGGATCATGGCGAGGGCCTCGTCGGGCAAGGTGGATTGCTCCTTGACGATGTGGTAGAGGTACTCGTCGTGACCCCAGGAGAGCATGACGTTGTCCAATCCACAGCCGGGCGTGTAGATGCCGAACTTAGTGCTGTAGATCTCGTCGTTGAAGTCCGGGTTGTCCTTGAAGGATTCAGTGCCGTAGATGATGCGGTTGTCGAACCCGCATCCCACGACGAATGTGTCGCCCACGACATCCCACTGGCCGCGTGCATCGTAGAAGTACAGCAGCTTGCCCAGGTCGTGGATGAGGCCCGTCAGCTGCATCCAGCGCGGCTTGCCATCGCGGCGGATGGCCTCTGCAGACTGCAGCAGGTGCTCGATCTGTGAGAGGCTGGTGTCCGGGTCGGACTCGTCGATGAGCGTGTTGAGCTTCTCCATCGCCTGCCACACCGTCATCTCCGCGCGGGTCTTGGAGTGGAAGTCGTTACGGGCCTTGAGGTTGTACGCCACCGTCTGCTTGGTGTGCTGCTCCTTGTAGAAGTTCTTGACCCGGTCACAAGCGTCCTCGTATTGACGGAACTGGGTCTTGTCCTTAACCTGATCGAACTCGGAGGCCTCGTACAGGCCCTTTCCCTCCTCGCTCTTCTTCTTCAGGGTGTCTTTGAGGACGTTGACATCATCGATGGCGTCCGACAGGTCCTCCAGGGCTTGACCGTCGCGTTTCGTGAAGGTGGGCGCAATGGGGGTTTCTTCAACAACAGCTGCTGGTGCCATTGTGACTGATTCTTCTTCAAAATAATCCGAATAACTTTTCGCCCCTTATATTTTTCGTTCTTTGGTGAAGGTTTTGACTGGAAGTTCGGAAACCAACTTGGGGTTGACAACGGGATCATATATATGAGCCTCGAGCCCCAGCCTGTGTGTAACCCATGCAGAACGAATCGCCACGCTTTCCGGAATCCGCACCATGTTCGGGGATCTATTTCAAGCGTCCAGAAATCTTCCCTTCAGATCGACGACCAGACCAGCATTCCTCGGATTCCAACTTCCGCCTTGCCTGCAATCTGGCGCGGGAAAGTCTCTCGACCATGGCTGCACCACGCCACGCCCCCCCACACCGAGGCTGCTTGAATCGCATCTAGAGCCTTTGATGTCAAACCATGACTGGATTATTCGCGGCAAGCTCTGGCATCGCGGGTTTTGCCCGGTGCTGGATTCTGGTTTCCGACATCCGCAGACGCTGCTCCGAAAGGGGCGATTTTGACCTCTGTCGTTCATGGTGGTGTCATGTTCCCAGACTTTGTGAGCCCTGTAGGCAAGGCGGATTTAAATCGACACCGCTTACGCTGCTTTCTGGAACCTGGATATGGGGAATTAACCGAATTAGCAGGACGGGTTATGAAAGGAAAAAAGGTACCCGGAAGGTTACTGAGTAAAGTTCTCCAAATCGAGTATCGATTCTACAGCACGATGATGACATCCTGTCTGAGAACCAAACTAGCCTTGCAGAGGAAGAATTCGAACAATTCTGGATCCCATGGATGATGATGAACCAGCGAGTTGCTGATAGACGGACGAGGGCCGGAAAGCTGGAGGGGAGTCGGAGGAGCAATCCAGGGCTTCCTTTCGGTACACTCTGCTTTTTCTCTTCTTTCTCTTCTCTTTCTTTCATCGACTCTATATTCTCATCTTTTGCATTTCCTTGATATAATTATTTTGTAAATATTCTGTCATCTACCAACACAATGACTGCTGCTGCGGACGTGCGATTTAAGCTCAACACTGGCGCTGAGATTCCCGCCCTAGGACTGGGTATGTCAATGTCAAAGAAGACAGAGAGACTATCTGGGTTTAGCGGCCAATAGCTAACTTGTACGTGCTAGGAACCTGGCAGTCGGCTCCTGGTGAAGTCGAAAGGGCTGTCAACCATGCCATTTGAGCGGGATATCGTCATATCGATGGCGCCTGCGGCTACCAGAACGAAGATGAAGTCGGCCAGGGCATCAAGGATGCCATTGCTGCTGGAAAGGCCAAGCGCGAAGACCTCTTTGTGACCACGAAGCTGTGGTGCACATTCCACACTCGCGTCGAGGAGGCGTTGGACACCAGCTTGAGGAAGCTGGGTTTGTATTATCTGGATCTTTTCCTTGTCCACTGGCCATTGGCCATGAACCCCAGTGGTATGTTCCAGATAGCTTTATACTTGCACATGCAGAACCTAATCTAATAAACGACAGGAAACCACCCCCTCTTCCCTAAGCACGAGGATGGCTCCCGCGACATTGACCACGCCCACTCCCACATCACCACCTGGAAGAGCATGGAGAAGCTCCTGGCTACGGGCAAGGTCAAGGCTATTGGGGTCTCGAACTACAGTAAGCAATACCTCGAGTAACTTCTGCCTCACGCCTCCATCACTCCGGCGGTCAACCAGATCGAAAACCACCCCTCTCTTCCGCAGCAGGAGATTGTCGACTTCTGCAAAGAGAAAGGTATTCACGTCACTGCATACAGCCCCTTGGGCAGCACGGGTAGCCCGCTGTTCACAACTGCACCGATTGTGGAGGTTGCTGAAAAGCGAGGTGTCACACCGGCGACTGTTCTTCTGAGCTGGCACAGTACGTCCTGCCCTAACAAAAACACGCCCTATTTTGTCTCATACATACGAAGTATAATTCTAATCATCTCCCAGTTGCCCGTGGCTCCTCCGTTCTCGCCAAATCCGTCACCCCCTCTCGCATTGAGGATAACCGGAAACTGGTTCACCTTGATGAATCGGATATGGCCACTATTGCCAAGTACAGCGACGACCTTGCAGCAAGAAATGTATTCCAGCGCTTTGTCTTTCCTCCATTCGGTGTGAGCTTTGGTTTCCCGGACAAGTCCTAGGCTGGCGACGACTTGCTGTATAGATTGGCGGACTTGTGTTATAGGGCTTTGTATATAGAATGCTTGGGTAGACGCGACGCTGTTCGCGATAAAAAGCCTGATTAGTGTACATGATACCGTCCATCTATGTATATTCAGGCAATTTCCAGAGAATGAGTAGACTTTGCCTCTGCATTCAATGCATCCATTCACAGGGTCATGGCCATACTCCGTACTTGGCGCACGCTGCATTGTCAATGGCTGGAATTCTCCGCTCGACTCTCCCAATCTTCTCCTTCACTCCCTCTTGTCTGGCTCTATTGCCAGCCATCAGGGGTGAATAGCTTTCGAATATTCTAATTTTGGGCTCTGAATTCACTTCTGCTCCCTGAAAATATAATATTTTTATTGTCTCTTTCGACCCAACCTCTTTTTTGCTGAGAGTATGCAGGAGCTGCAGCCTGGAGTTGGAGCTTCAGTTGGGTGCTTTGTTGAGCGTGGGCTACATAGTGGTATGTTCCCTTACAATACCCTTGTTTTTCTTTGTTAATTCTTGATAGAGGGAAGCGATTTACTGACTTGAATTCCTCAGCTGCGACAGCGATAGCGATAGATCCAGCATCCTTTCTTCTTTTGCGACAACCTAGCTCGACTATGTCCAATACCGCGTATCACGAGCAGTTCATACAATTGGCAAAGGAGTAAGAAAAGATAGACGCGAGACTAGGACTTGGAACCAGAGAAGCTTCAAAATGGTCGCCGACAACAGTGTGGAGGTCGTCATCCCTCCTCCCACCTTCGACCTCGACGCATACCAGCCCTTCGACGACGCAGTCTACCGGGACACCGTTGACGATCTCCTTTCCGATGAAGCTAGCTTCGATAGCAGCTTCGATGAATACAGCGGTGGAAGCGTTGATGGCAGCGTTGACACTGGCGGCGGTCAATACCAGGGGAGCGAGCGAGCGCCGTATCTGGGTAAGCGTCTTGAGTCCGAAAAACGCAATGATCAAAGGGCGCGCCTTTCGGAGGGGAAAAAGTCGCGTTATTTCACGTCTGGTTTTGATGGTAAAGCGACAAAGAAGCCCGTCGTGACGCAGAGACAGATCATGCGGATTGAGAGCGAGAGTGAGAACGATGAATTCGAGTCCGAGCTTGAAATTGCATCCGCGGAAGAGGAAGGGAATGCTGCAAGTTTAGAGACAGGATACCTTCGAAACGAAACGGAATCGGACGTTCTTGTCCAGGATGATGGCCTGGGAAAACTTAAAACCTACGGTCTATCGGCCGACGACGGAGTTCCGTTCGAGGAAGATGCCATGTCTGAGCCTGGTCTCCCGGATACATTGAACACTCTTCTTTTCTCACATCCCTTCATGAAAGAGGGCGGATATCCTGTCAGACGATGCGCTAGGCGTCGGTTTATGCGCTACCTGCATAAGAAAGCTGGTGCATTGGGAATGGACCAGACTACTATCGACGAGCTGGCTAGGGAGACCAAGATGGCGTACCTGGAAACCTGGGCAGAGGGCCATACGATCCATAACGATGACCCTGATGGCTCAGAGTTTGGCGATGAGTTTGACGACGAAAAGGAGCGGGAGTCCCAAAAGGAGCGCAAGAGGAAGAGGCGCAGCAGCGACAAGTCCAAGAAGAAGGCGAAGGACGACAAGCGCAGGAACTCTGACTCGAAAACCGACTTGGCGCCTATTGAATTGGAAGCCGGAATCGTTGATATTGGTCAGGCCATGGGCATTTTGTCGCAATCCGTGCCTTCCCCTGTGCGTCGCCATAGTTTGGATGACGATCCGGTGACTACTGTCAATCCTGATTCTACGAACGAAGCCTCTGACATCAGTATTGACCATGCCCAAGGGGCCCCTGAGCTTTCTGACGCTACTCGCAACAACTCCAACAAGGCAAACCGCTCTGGACACTCTGACCTGGGGTCGGAATCCGATCCAATTCCCATCGATGATGAAACTGACGACAGTGTGCATGATTCACCTCCTGTTCAGATAGCCAGTGCTCAGCGTCCAACGACAGTGACTGAAGGGGTGCCTTCGGTCAAAAACACTGAAGCGAACAACAAACCACATGCAGGTGGCTGTTTGCTCCAAGTGGACTCTGGTCTACAAGGTCATCCGTTTCCTCTTGGTGACAATGACGATGGCAGCATGACGAAGACCAAGGAAAATGCCAGCAAGAAGCAGGTCGGCAAGAACGAAGTGGGTAACAATGAGCTGGCCAAAGAAAACCACACCACAGAGGGTAAATCACACGAGCTGTCCTCGTCGGAACGCAGGAAAGAAAGAAACCGTCGCCGACGCCAGCGCCGGAGGCAAAGGAAGAAGTCTGCAATTCAACAGAACCCACAGCAGACCAATTTGCCGTCTAGAATGGCACCTGGAAAGGAGTCCGAAGGCCGTCTCAAGGTAAACGGTCAAAACGTGAACAGCCCAGCCGACAACAGCCCTTGGAAAGAGCCTTTGAGAAAGCACAAGGCGTTGGATGATCCGTTCTGGAACTTGGAGGATTTTTAGAAACCGAGGATTCGCAGCGTGTGATCACCACTGGCGAGGAGGTGACGTCGAAGTATTTTGCAAGTTCACATAACAAGAAAACCAAAAGAAAACCATGCCTTTGCGACAGATCCAATTGTGTTAAAAAGCCAAAAACACGTTCTCTTCCTGAGGAAGCTCGAGTTCTTCTGAATGATTTTGAATTGCCGTCCGACTTTCTCTTTTCTGACTCGGACTCTTTGAGCGATGTGCCTAGCGATGTCAGCTCGATTGATAAGACGTCGTCTCCAGAAGAGCCGACTATTCCCTACCCAACAGACCCTCCTCGAACCCCTACCAAGAAGGATACATGTCAAACCGTCAAACCGCTTCGCCCCAAGATCCCCAAGATATCACCTTACTTTCCCATTCCGCTTGTTGAACCCGATTCATGTCTCCCATTCCCGCCAATCGATGCGCCCTCGTTCGGTTTGATCCAAGAGCAACTCGCCCATGATCCGTTCCGTTTACTAATTGCTACTATTTTCCTCAACCGAACCCGAGGCGGCGTTGCTATTCCAGTTCTCTTCCGGGTGTTCGAGCGGTACCCCATAGTGGAGGCGATGGCCGGAGCGGACCCATCTGAACTAGTATTCATGATCCATGGTCTGGGGTTCCAGAACCAGCGCGCGAAAAAGTGTATCGGTTTAGCACAGACATGGCTTGCTCAACCTCCCGTTAAAGGAAGACGATACCGCCAACTGCATTACCCCCGGAAGCTGGACGGGAGTGATATTGGTCGCGACGAGTGTATCGATGACAAAGATCCACGCGTTGCCTGGGAAGTCGCCCACCTCCCTGGCGTTGGTGCGTATTCCCTGGACAGCTGGAGGATCTTCTGCCGGGACGAGCTACGAGGACAGATGCAAATACCCAACCTTGTTCCCGAATGGAAATCGGTTCTGCCCTCTGACAAGGAACTGCGCGCATATCTGACCTGGATGTGGCTTAAGGAGGGCTGGTTGTGGGATCGAGAAACAGGACAGCGGACAATGGCCAGTGATAAGATGATGCGAGCAGCCCGGCGCGGAGGTGTTGCGCATGAGGAGGACGGGAATTGGGTCTTGGAGATGTCTCCTGTGAAGAAGGCTGCGAATGGGTTGACATGATTTCTATCTACTGGCGTTTGATCTAGTCGCTGGAGATGATACCCTGTCTTGTAGATAACTGGCATGCAGCTGGACATGGATGATCCATTTCCTTCAGTCGTTTCTCCTCTTGGTAGTACCTGTTCGTGCTGCGAGTAATATACGCAGCACAGACATGCGTGCCTTGGGCATCAGCACAGTTGGCGCCACTCGCCCAACCACAACCCTGCGTCTTTTTTGGTACTGTACGGAGTAGGCCTCATGATAGAAAATTCATCCAGTAATTCACCTCTTCTACCCTCCTTCCCTTCAATAAACATCATCTGTCCACGTCAATATTCTGCGGGGAGTCGAATCCGCCTTCACCGCCAACCAACCACATCTCTCCGGCGTTCGCTTCTTTTCTTCGTCTCTTCTTTTCCTTCTCCCCGATAGTCAGACTTTCTTCCAACAACGTACCTCTTACTGGCATCATCGCTGCTGACTTGTCATCGTCATCTCATCTTTATTTTGTCTCTTCCTCGCGTGCTCCTCCCGCGACGGGATGTCGCAACCCTTCGTCGCCGCTAAACAGCAGCAGCAGCATCCTGGCGCAGTAGTGACTCAACAGCATCTTCGCAAGCGCTCTACCGTCGGGTCTTTATCTGGCCAGTAAAAAAAAAGAAAAAGGGAAAGACAAAGCCAGCGTCTCTTAAGTGCCTGGCAAGGGAAGGAGGAAAAAGGAAGAGAGTGGATCGTCGTGAGAAGGGATAGATACTTTATTCTTCACTCACCACAGAGACTCAATACTCGCTTTGACTTCGATTCGAATCCCGAAAAGCTCGAAAAGGAGGTCGCAGGAGGCTCGTTATTGTGGTTGATATCGACTGCGACTGATCGCCTTTTGACCCATTCTCGTTTTCTTCATCATTCATACCAGGTAACTAGACGGAATACAAACAAATCAGTCACTGGGAATAGAAGACGAACAAAAAAAAAAAAACTGAATTGTTCGTCCTCGATGCCTAGTTTTTGGAGTCCACTGCACGTCATGTTACCTCAGAGACTAAATGAACGAGATCGCGACAGGGACCGCCACTTCCCAGCCTCCTCCTCGTCCGCTTCGTCCAAAACGAAACGATATCGCAAACACAAACACCGCTCATCCCACGGTTCCAGCCGTACATCAACCAAAGATCAAGAAACGGACATTCCCACGGTTCGCTCCTCTACACCTCCCACGCCTCCTTCTCCTACCCCAGTCTCGCGCCGTTCTCGCAAAAGCCGCAGGTCCTCGATGCCGGTCGCCGACGAAGACGTCAGACGGCCCTACGCCTACGCGGGCTCGTTTGTCGACTCTAGGACCAGTCTTCCCTACCCGTCTTTCTCGAAGGCCCATAGCAAAGAATTTGTCGGGAAACCCGATCCTCCCACGCCTGACCCGACCGATCTCACGGAACAACAACGGAAGGAAGACAGGGAACAGGCGGAGGAGGACAACAACAATAATAACAACAATCATCAGCATGGCCCTCCCAGCCCTCCGCTGACCAGTGTGGATCAGCAATCCTCGCGGAGAGGAAGCACTACCGGAGACCGTCAGGAGAAGACAAATGATACTACTGAAGAAAAGCCCAAGAATGGAAAGGCTAAGATCCGCATCCGTGCCGAGTCGACTCGGTCGTCGTCGAGCCTGCGCTCGAAGGAGGAAGACGCAAAATCCGCTAGAACGATGCGGCCTGAGACTCCAAAGCCCAAAACCTCAGGCAGCTACGAAAGAGAGATGCCGTCCCGGACGGCCAGTCACAAGCCTCCTAAGTCTAAAGTTATGGATGATATCAAGTCGCCGAAGCGGTCGTCCAGTCATCGGAATGCATCGCCACCTCGATCTCCGGCCACGGCTAGGGACGCTGGACTTGGGTCCCCCAACGGCTCGGATGCTACCGTCCAGCAGACGAGCGGCTCTCGAAGGGTGAAGACGCCAGAGAAACCGCCGTCTCGGACCCAGAGTCGATCGTCCATGTCCCAGCATTACCATAACAGCTCGAGCTACCGCACTCCGGCTGAAGCTGCTTTTGACCACGGACGTCCTCCTACGTCGAACACCGTCTACGATGCTCCTCCGCCGCCACCTCCACCACCAGCAATGCCTGCATCTATCCCTAGAGTTGACTACTTGCTTCAGAATGGTGGGTTGAACCGTCATGTTCCCAAAAACTTACTCTTGGGGTCTCACTATCACGGTGTCACCCCTCCTCCCTCGTATCAGCCACAGGCAGCGGCACACAAGATCTTTGAGCCGTTCAACGGTCTTCTGGATGAATACCAAGGGGTTATGAGCAAGAATGGGTCACTAGCCGTCGCCACTGGATACCGATCGGTCGCTCGTCGTCTGCTGGACCGACTGGAGGCCGTTTTCGCCCGTGATATCTCGTGCGAGTCGTGCACTTGCTTGATGTGTGAGAATCAGCAATTGGTCGAGCCTCATCCGGGAGTCAGCTGGGGCGAAGTGCTGGAGCTGGTATCGGGTCGGAGGGAGCTTCCTACCTGGCCACCATTCATGCTGGAACCATCCGTTGTCGATCCCGGCTCAAGTGAGCACATCCCCATGCAAAAGTTGGACATTGACGTGCCAGAAGAATATCGTGAACACTATATCCGACAGTCCCGCAAGACAAAGGTTGCTGTCGACAGCTGGCTCAGCGAGCAGGCGGGACAAGCTACTAGCGCACCCGATGCCGTGGATGACGATACGTTGACCTTTGCCATGTTGACACACCTGGGACCCGAGCAGCGTCCTCTGTTCTGCTCGCTTCTTGGCATTAGGTCGATTTCTCCGAGCCCAAAGCCGGACGGTCAAATATCCCGTCCACGACCCCACGCTCTCGTGTCTTCAGCGCTCGCTATCCAGCGGGTGTATCGACTGTCCTCTATCCCGCGTGACCCCGAGACCGCCATCTACATGTTGAACAATCCCGGCATCCATCATGTCCTGGCCACCCTTTCCGCTGTCAGTGACGATGAGTGGGATATCTTGATTTCCGGACGCTTCGACGGTTTCCTCCGGAGTGGTGCAGAGGACCCGATCCCCGCTACTACTGGTAATACTCCGCGCTGGGGAAGCCGATCGAACACGCCTTTCAGCGGCTCCCGGGGCCCGACTCCTAACCCCACGGATAGGCCGTCCAGTCAACCGTACAGCATGACATCTCCGCCTGCGTCGTTTGGTGGACCCATTGCACTGGACGAGGAAATGGAAATCGCCGCGCTGGCTGAGGTCGAGCGAGAAATCTATCTCGGCATGGAAGCGCTGGAGGACGCATTCGAAGCCCTGCACTGCAGAGCGGAGGTTGTTCGGCGAACCATTCGCGAACGGGGAGCTGGATTGTCCGTCGCCAACCAAAATCGCCGAGGATCCCATGTCGAAGCTCGGATGGGCACGCCTTCTGTCATGGGTGACGGATGGGAGGGTGGTCCGGACGACGACTTCCTCGACGACGGCATTTCGCTTGCACCGGATGACTCGGCCAGCAATATCAGCTCCAGCCGACGAAGACGGCCGAAGCGCCGTACCGAACGACGGACCCCGGCCCCAGTCGAAGAAGAGGATGAAGGTCAAGAGGCATCGTATCCCAGCCGGCGAGATCGCGAGACACGAGGATCACGAAGGAGATAAAACAAAAAACCCTAGCCGTGTAGGAATCAAATCCTCAGGAAACAGAAAAAGAAGGATTCAGAAGGAAAACCGGCTTACTTACCCATGACTTTGAATTGATTGATACCCATCTTTGGCGGGCTTTTCTGATCGTACATATATAGACCGCATGGCATGGCATGATTTGCTTAAATACTTACGACCGGAATGGGATATGAACGATCTATGTGACAAGAATTTGATAATTTGGTTTTGATGTATGTACGTGCACTGGTCTATTTCAATGCTTGTGTTTGATTTCTTGCTTGTAGACCTAGTACGTCAGGGCGTTTATCCTGATAACTGCATATCCCCGAGTCCAGTACTACTAGAATTCGAACTTCAACATCATGGCATGCCCTATTCAACCTGCCCCCAAGATCCAACGTGGCTCACCCAGACCACCATAAGCTCATACGCCGGTGCACGTTTTCCATTACTGCTGCTCCGAACTAACATCGCGCAACGACCATTGTCTGTCCCCGAAAAAGGACGTGCCCATCCGTGCACCAACCTACTTCCATGCCTAGGGAGTAGTACGGAGTACATTGTGCGCAGCATGGCAATGGCGGCAATAAAGCTAGGCAATATCCACGGCTGACACGGACGCGGCTAACTTGGACACGATCAGGCCAGACGGGAGACACGGAGTACAAAGTAGTACATCAGATTGATAATTCGGGCAATGTCCCACTTCCGTGCTACGTATTCGTTTAACACGATCTTGGATAAATATGCCTGCCTACTTGCCACGAGCACTTAAACCCAACGCCATTCGCTATATAATTTCACGCCACTGCTCTGCACTTTGCAGTACATACTCACTTAGCACGTGCGCATTAGAATTGGAACGATGACAGGAAAGGGAAATACGCAGGCACAGATTGTTGAAAGTCTTGCAGAAAGACTCTAACGGTTACTACTCTGGTTAGCTGAACTTACCTGTCCTGGTAGTCTTACTACCTTATCGGGGGACTCATCTCCGAAAGATATACTATGCCAAATTTTTCTGCGAGGCACTGAATTAGGGTTTGCTTGAGGTTTATCCGGAGTACGGAGCGCGGAATATAAGGCAGGAAAACGATGGACTAGATAGGAGTTAAGGTTATCTGCACGGAGTTAGGATATAAAGAATAAAAATACAATGGCATATAGCATCATGCTAGCTATGCAGAATACTAAAGTAGGTTCAACAAAGATAAAACAAAACTGGAGACACCACAAGGCAAAAAAGCAATAATAGGCGATCTCCCATAACTAGTTCAGCGATAAAGGACGACGACTGAGTAAGTGACGGCGATGCAGAAGTTCAATCCCCCTAGGGCCATGACACTATAGGATTAACTCGAGTCCGGCGTCTGAAGATATCAAACAAAGTTGCGGGGCAAAACTCTCTTCACGGTAGGGTCCGATTCGTCAAACCACAAAGCGCGCATCCAACGCAGGTGGATCCTAATGCGACGCCTGGATGGAGCCTCGAATCCATATCTCGTACGAGTTCCAAGTTTCTGCAAAAGTCAGCTTCACCCATCCCATATAAACATATTTGTCAGGACTATGACGTTGACGATAGGGCCTCTGTATCGGGAGTACGGAGTACGAGTACTAGAGAACGGGGATAGGTCTCAAGACAATGTGGGCTGTAAATACGAACTGACTGATTGATCGCAGACCATACGGACGGTGGTTGAACTTAAAGAATGAATTGCTTTGGTTTTATGGGTAGTATCTATCTATGCTGCAATCCGTTGGGTTGTGAGTACATACTAGTAGCGAGTACAGAGCACAGAGCGCTGAGCATGGAGCACAGCACGCATGCATGCATGCATGCGCGTGTGTGTGTGTGCAGATATATTGGTATGGCGGTATAATGCGAGGACCTATCAGAGCAACAGCCACATTTGAACGAATTGATATCAAAATAATGACTCAGATTTTGGGTTAGTATAGCGGCACATCATACGGGTTGCTGCACGGTCCTTTTAGGGAGGCAAGATCATAAAGGTAAATACGCGCAAGCAGAGGTACTGTTGAGGCGAAAAAAGATGAACGAAAAAGCAAAGAGTACGAGGGAACACGAGATGCTGGGATGAAGGTTCGATATCTTGAACCTACCTGCACACTGGTTCTGTGTTCCAGAAAAAAAAAGAAGAAAAAAAAAAAAAAAGGATTCAATCCATGTCGGAGATCATTAGCACCCCGTATACAGCCCGAGTACCGGACTCATAGAAGTGTTCCAGAGAACTCATCACACACTTAATTTCAATGGCAAGAAAACTAAGTAAATACTATTCACAAGTCGCCCTTTCCAGCGGGACGGGTGTCGAGATCCCGCTGAAGCTCCCCCGAGACGGCCATAGCTCTCAGGGGCTATATTATTATCTTGATAATATCCCGAACAGACTTGGTATTGGTGTACACAAGAATAGCACTTGTGGTAGGGGTACCAACAGAAGACTCTGTTGGCATATGGTGAGAACCAGATAACGAATTAAACCGAGCCGGCCTGTATACCAAAAAGAGTAACAGCCATGATAATAATCTCCCATGAGCCTAGACTAAGAACTAAAGGGGTTGATTAAGAATAGGCGTACCAGTGGCGTTAGATGTGCTCAATACGAAGTACGAAGCACGAAGCATCACGAAGAAAGTCCATGGGTTACTACGCTGTACACCGTAGTCATAGTAGTAATAATCCATGGAACTGGGTAATAGTCTCTGTAGACTGGGATAAAGAGACCACACATAGTCCCAGAAAATGGGGAATCTCGGAGCCTACCGACTGCGGGTGACAGCAAACTAATACCGTAGTATGATTGGTTCCCCATTCTAACGGCGGAGCTCCCGAGGGAATTAAAAAAGCTCGGTTCGAGCATTCCGAGAACACTAGGATAGGACTAGTAGTCCTTAGTGAACGCTCAGCAATGGTTAATGACTGCGGCAATGGTGCCGATAGACGGGGGTTAATATACTTGTAAGGAACGAATCTGATCGACAAAGAGCAGTCGATCTCACGACCAACCACTCCTATTATTTGACACAATAACAGGCAATCATGATGCTGATGTGACAAATCGCAAGGCACTCATTCCGTAGTCCTAAGCTAATAAATAAATAAATACCAGAAGTACGGAGTACTAGTCTGCACTTGGTGAAGAGGTGGACCGACGATAGGAGTCTTACGGGACGGTAGCCGGAGTACAGGCATGATCTCCAGCGGCACAGAGTACTTAATATACGGATATTCATCTGACGGAAGCCGGAAGCCCCAGGTACTCCGCACTTTGCATATGCATATGCTTTCGGTTCCAAGGAGAATTCCTTTACCCAGAAAACGGGCAAGTAGTGACCGAGCGTTACTGCAGTGACTGACAGAGAGGGAGATGATCATGTCGCCAGGGGCAAGACAAACATGGAATAATGACATTGAGCTTGTACTACGATAGAGGCTGAGAAAAGCTTGTTCAGAATAAGAAAAAAGAAAAAAAAAGAAATGATGACCAGACTGGGGCTCGATCCCAGGACCTTATCGGAACAGTAAAGAAGCTGTTAACGATACGTGATAACCAACTACACCATCCGGCCAAATTGATTGAAAAGGTATCTTTGTAAGTCTCTATCAATCTATACACAATCCAGCGACCTCACGTGCAAATCGGCCTCGATCTAGAAGCCAAAAGGTGCCGCGGCCTGTGTACAAAGCTTTGCCAGCGCCATTTACCACCTCCATTAATGCAATTCACTAGTGAGGGGCGCATCTCTGTATTCCATATAACATGGCATTTTTAACATCCTCAATATCTCAGCTACCAACAGATATCATCTGAGTAGCGAATAACTTATGAGACAAAGGTATATACGGAGTACAGACTAGAAGGTATATTGTCTTCTAGCTAGTTATTTTATTTTATTTTATGATTTTTCTTTTAAGCTTTGCTAGCTTTAAACGGAATACTGAAAATACAAGAAATACAATGATAATTTATATTACCTGGAGAAACGTTGATCTGTAGGATGATGTCTGCTCAACGTACATAGGTTTATCACAATACTCCGTACGGAGTGGTACTCGTCTACTAAATTTTACGGCGTAGACTCTGTAGATACTTTGTGGCCGAGAAACCTGAGGTTATAAAAAGAGCCATTCTACACGGAATACAGAGATGCGCCGGGGATTACGTTAATATAACTCACCACTAAGCTATCCTCTCTGCAATCGGCAGGCCTAGAGACAATGGCGTCAATCCGGCTCTGGACTAACGTGTTGATCAAAGCCAGTGTGGCTTCTAGTGTTTTCTGGTATTTTGAGAACCGTTAGCAGGTGTTACCACTCCATTGTACTACGGAGTAAGACGAATGAAATTCCAAATAACCCCAAGCAAGAGCTCCTTGAGTGACAATTGACAGCTCACATTTGTCCCAGGGACTGGCCATTTATCTACCGAGTTCCCGAGTATTAGATCCCCTGCTGGCATTTGCACGCGGAACCATTGTTCATGGTTCGGTTTCCAGCGTCGCCTGTGAGGATGGTAGCCACTACTTGTCCCTGACTCAGGAACTGGGGATGGTGTCAAACTTAATGTTACAGAAAAAAAAAAAATAAGATTGCTAGATTGATTGGTTTCTATTTATTTCTCCTTAAACCTTTATCTCCTATCTCCAACTCTAATAAAAACCGCGTATTAAACCCCGAAGAGTACCCCCAGGGTTTATCATTACTGTCTGGATTATGGTAGACTTGCTGATGCGTCTAATTTATAGGGCGTAACAATACGTTACTGTGCAGTGGCTGCAGCGGAGATACCCTTGGTATGTTGCGGGCGAAGATTCGATCATCGGCTCATGTCCGCATTTTCGGATAGCTGAACCGCTTTTCGGATAGATGGACCGCTTTTCGAAATGGGACCGACTCCGGAGTACTCCAGACCATGGTAAAAACCGGATCCAGGCCGGTAATTACACTATGAAAGCTTATCCGGGGTGGTTTGGCTCTTCTTACGTAGTATGTATTTCGTTTTCGGACGTACTCTGTAAAATAACGACAGTGGAGCTGGGCCGTGAAAGAGTCTTACCGTTACTGTTTGACATTGTTAGGATATGCTGGCTGTCCAGAGTATGAATGGCCAATTTTTATGCGGGCTTTATACAAAGTACTCCGTACCGAGTACCGATTACCCCGTCCACCACCTCCGGCCAGGAAGGGGTCAGCATTAGCATTGGCCACCTAATCTGTCCCTTTTTTTATTCATTCGATTTATTCCGGGCCTACGGAGTACATGCTGACTGGAGTCTCGCTAACCCCGTACCAGCGATTTCTCTCTCTTTGGCTTTGGTCTTAAACCATTTCAACCACGGATATAGGCCCCAAACTCTAACCAACCATCCAAGATTATTGCAGAATCTTATTCCTACCTTGGTGCGTTCGCGGGGAAATACGAACCATCTAATTATGCTTGCTTTTTTTTTCTTTCTTAACCAGCAAGTGTTCCTTTTTTTTTTTCTTTTTTTATCCTTGGAATTCATCGAAATCATATAGTACTCCGCATGCCCGGTGGAAATGGGAGGCAATCGCAATGAGAGATGCTGCGTATCCACCGAGGATCGACCCTAAAGATCTGCCTCCAATGGCGTCTCGTATTGTCCCCTCACGAGAATTGCATTTACGGTGGCGTCGAGTCCGTCTCAGGTCTTGGTGTTTCCAGAGAACTTCCCCTTGCTGCTAGGCGCTATCACTGCCCTGAAACTAGGATTTCAACCTTATGCAGCGGGAAGAAGCGCCAATGTGATCAAAGTACAGTACTCTGTAAGTTGGAAAGCGTTTGTAAACTTTTCTAATTCGGTGGAGGGGTTTGCACTGATTGCAGCGTTCAGTATCACATGTCTATACGGAGTAATATATGACTGTTCATGAATCAATCCAGGGCAGCGGATAGTAATAACAATACTGTACTCTGTACTACCCCATGCATCACGCCCTCGCGCTAATGGCTGCTAACCCAACGTCACCCTCCTGGTCTAATTGTCGGTTGTCGGCCATGCTTCCGTGGAGGGCTTGGGGCGTCTGTCCAACCGTGATCCTGGAGCCCCTGTCTTGGGCGCTTGACAAGAATCCACACCGCGTGGTCCTGTGGAGCAAGATTGTATAGGCTTTGGGGATGGCAACCCGGGTGAATCCTAATCTGTGGAAACGCTGGTCTGGGCTCATCATGCATTATTCGCTGCAGCGGCCGGCGCAGACAGCAATCTATACTCCGTACTAACTACGGAGGACAGACTAACTTCTCCACGTCGTCCACCATGGTCCACCAGGGTGGTCGGTAGTCCACCTCCGACGACGCCAAATGCTTTAGGGCCTTCCAGAGTTGTGCCCTTCTTAGTGACACAGTTTGGAGGTAGTCTAAATTCCTTTGGGTCTCTCGCTGGACTTTATTTTACCTTTATTTTCCCCCCTGTGTCTCTCTTTTTTCTTTTTTTTTTTGAGTTCTCTTCTATTTTATTTTATTTCCTAATTATCCTTTTTGGCAGCTGGTCAGTACTGCCTTTTTCTGAATCCTCGAGTCAGCTTTATTGGCTTTTCGCCCCCCCTGAGGAGAACTGGCTTCTGGCTTTCTCTAGCTCTTTGATAGAGATTAGGACCGCATACCTGAGAGAGCGGATCAGGATAAGATCAAGCTATTTCCCACCGACCCGGGCCAAAAAAAAGTGATCAGACAACCGTGTGTCGACCTTACTTCCGGAGAACCCTTGCTCTCTCTCCCAGTCACTCATTACTTTTTCATCGATTCAGTTCGTCTCATTTACAGCCTTCAGCTAAAGCATGATAACGTGGACCCGGTATTCCCAGCAGTAGAAGACGTCCGATAAAATGAGTCTTCTCAAAGTGTTGATGACGACGTTTCCCGTCGACAACGTATCGTCGCCTATGGACCATGGCCAAAGTATTCTGCAGTCCCGGGCGTTGGCCGACGACGGGAGCGTGGTGATGGATATCAACCCTCTACCAAGCGATCACCGAAAGGGCCTCATCGCCATATCTGTCATGGCCATTTTCTCCTTCCTAGCGTCCTTGGTTCTCGTTTCGTTCATCACTTACCGAATGCTGTTCTGGCGTTCCAGTTATGCCCGGTACATCGGTTACAACCAATATATCGTTCTCATCTACAACCTGGTCTTGGCCGATCTTCAGCAGTCTTTGGCCTTCTTGATTTGTCTAAAATGGATTGCCGAAGATAAGATCTCGGGCGACACCGCAGCATGTTTTTTGCAAGGTCTCTGGCTGCAGATTGGAGACCCTGCAAGTGGTCTTTTCGTGCTTGCCATTGCCATTCATACTTTCCTGCTGGTGGCCCTGGGTCAGAAGATGAGCCATCGAGCGTTCGTCATCTTTGTCGTGGGCATTTGGGGGTTCATTTGTGTCCTGGTCATCATTCCATTGGCTTCTCATGGACGATATGTTTTGATCCCATCCGGCGCTTGGGTAAGTTGATTTCTCTCCCTGTCAGCCTGTGCCTGCCCGTTCGATTGGGGCTAACAGAACTTTGCAGTGCTGGATTAGTCAAAAGGATGAAACCATGCGTCTGTGGACTCACTATATCTGGATTTTCTTGGCTGAATTCGGTACTATCACCCTGTACGCTATTATGTGGTTCCAGCTCCGTCGTCGTGTCGCACAGTCCGCCATCTTGGGAAGCAGCCACGTCGAGAGTCTCAAGCGTCTGCGTCGTGTCATCGGATACATGGTTATTTACCCGATTGCCTACATTGTTCTCTCTCTTCCACTGGCCGCTGGGCGTATGGCAACAGCCCAGGGCAACAACCCGAACATCGCCTACTTCTGTGTGGCAGGTGCTATGATTACCAGCTCCGGTCTGGTCGATGTGCTTCTATACACGCTGACTCGTCGCAACCTGATTATCGAGTCCGAACCCAGCCACGACCGCAGCTACAACAACTTCGCTAGCAGCAAGGGCCGGAAGACGGACAACCACCTCACCACCATCACGGCGGACCCGAAGAACATGGATATCAATGCCATGGGCCGCCGTGTCTACCGGGAAGACCCCGAACACACGGTCCGCGATGGGTCGACCGACAACATCATGCAGAACTCTGGCGGTGTCGAGCTGGCACCCATTGGCAAGGTGTACCAACAAACTACCATCGAGATTACCTCCGAACCGGCATACCCGTCGGGGGCGGAAAGCGACCACGACAGCAAAGATTCCCTGAAAGACGAGGAGAGGGTCCACGAGCCCTCTTCCCGCATGTGGGGCAGATGATATGGACGTTCTGCATCACCACGGCGACTCCTTTTCCTTCCTTTCCTTCGTATCTCTCATTTCTGCTCTTTTATCCCGGCGACGACATTGGGATGCCATTTTTGGGTTTAATGCCGACGTGATTACGTTTTCTTTCATACCCTTCATTGTATATCCTATTTTGCGAATACATAGCTTTCTCTTAATATGTCTGCTTTCCTATATTTGGCAGGGTTTACCAACAATGCTCGAATCATTGTCAGCTTTCCTTCTCTCCTTTTTCATATATCCTTTTCTATGTTTCCTTTTCTTACTCTACCAAAAGCTGGCTGCGATGATTCTCACAAAACACATACCACCTTTCCTTTCTGCATTTACCTAAATGAACTTTGTATATACGCTCTAATTTGGGCTACTTTGGTATAGATGAAGGAAATCCATCAAAAGGTAGTGGAATACTAGAGTGAGCTATTTGATTAATACAATCTGGCTGAAGTATTTATCAATGATCTTATATAATACCTGATTTATGCCTGTTCGTACATGCTGGCACTGACATTGCAAGGAAATGGCCTTGACTGGACACACACACAGGGGAAAAACACTTAGACAGTCCATCTCCAATTCAAGTCTTTCCAACCTCCTGAAAGACCTTCAGTTGGCACATCAGCAGCAGTGAGCTTGATCCCTTGCGCTCTATTCCTACGGTGATTGTCAAACCTAAACCACATCCCCAATCCCAGAATCACCACGATACCCACCACAAGGAACACACAATTGACAATCAACGCAGGCAGATACTTAGGAGCCGTGCGATCATCGAACGCAAAGCTGGACGGGATCCCGGCACAATTCGCCGAACCAGCCATCAACCCGACGACGGCAGCCCTCGCACTCTCCACGGGGACGTTATTCGCATGCCAACTATGAAAGAGCGCGGTGGGCGCAAACGCACCGAAACAGAGCAGGAAACAGGCGAAATACGCGAGTGCGCGGTGCTCCGGGACATCGATAGCGATGAGAATAATATACCCGATGAGCGTTAACACCAGCGCGCCAGCGAGATGCAACGATCGTTCCCGGAAATAATCCGACGACCAGCACAGCAACCACAGCACGACCGTTCCCGCGGCGTACGGCGCCACCGTGTACAGGTTCGTCCAGATAGTCGAGTAGCCCAGCAGGGCAACCATCTGCGGTAAAAAATTGCTAACGGACGTCTGTCCGATGCCGTAGCAGAAACAGATGATCGCCCAGACCGCGATACGCCAGTCGAGTAGGGCTGTCAGAGCGTCGTGGAGATTCAGTGCATCACCCGTGCGGATGGACCCATCCCGTCTGAGTCGGAGTTGAGCAACCTGCGATTCCGTTTCGTTGAACCAATGACATTGGGAGCCGCTCACGGGCAGGAACCAGATGGCAAATGCTGCAACGACCAGCGTGCAGCCGCCTTCGATGAGGAAGAGGTACTGCCAGCCGCGGAGATGATTGTGCTGCTGTTGGACTTGAAAGACCCCGAAGGAGATGAGGCCCGAAAAGGCGCCGGCGATAGTCACGGTGCCGTAGAAGATGGAGAGACGGAAGGCAAGCTCGTTTCGTTTATAGAACTGCGTCAGGTAGAAGATTGTCCCGGCTGATCTTTTGGGTTAGGATTCTGGCTACATGATTTGTGACTCGACTCACCCATAAACCCGGCTTCAAAACAACCCATCAACAGTCGACAAATAAGGAGACCGGCAAAGTCATGCGTCGCACATTGGATTAATGTTATAGATCCCCTGATCACAGTTATTTCTTCAGTCGAAGCAAGAAAGCAGGTTCAACATACCATCCCAGCATCATCGCCGGCAACATGACCTTGCCGCTATACCTCTTCAGCAGCAAATTGGATGGCAGGTCGAAAAGACAGAAGGTGGCATTAAAGACAGCAAGAATGATGCTGTACTGGTTTCCTCGAAGATGCAAGTCCGCATCCAGGCCGTCTGTCTTTGCATTGCCAAGATTGCTCCGGTCCAGCGAATTGAAGAAGTACATTAGGGAGACGATTGGAAGGAGTCTAGCAATTGTTAAGTATGAGAATTGAAGACTCCGATCCTTATCGAAGATGAGACAGTTGCGTACTTGAAATCCAGTTTCCGGACGATGGACTTCTCTACCGAAGAGGCGATTTCTTGACTATTATCGGCAGCAACGCCGGAGTTCTCTGTTACGAGAACTGTGTTTTGCTTAACATCGCCTTTGGCAGTTGAATTTTCCATCTTCGCTTGATTTCAATGGATTGCATTGCTTGAAGTGGTGGTGTATCTGCCATATATACTACTGCATGCTTTTTCTTATCTATACAGTCATCCACAGACAACATCCGGCCGGCAACCCTGCAAATGGTACAAAGTAACTTGATAACGCCATTTACTATATGCAAGAGCCATATCAACCACAGATTGCAGCAACCCACTCTCGATTGTCGGCGTCTATATTGTCGGCCACTCGGAGGCAGTGATAACGCCGAATTACTAGATAGAGCATTCCTATTTGGGACTAATACACTGTTGTCCTAGTCCACCCGGCGCATACACCATGAGTGTGTAAAAGTGGCCCTTTGCTCTGCCATACAAGAAACCCCGCCAAAATAGTCGGATAACAATGACCAAACAGTGGATTTGTTTCCCCGCTCCGAAAGGGCACGAGCCGTCTTTTCCATTGCTTCCCTTTCAACTTCCTCCAGAGCAACTCATTTATGCTTCAACGTATCACTTCAGCGTAGAATAAACCGAGAGCTACGCTCTTGAGACGGCTCCCTTAACAAACACAACGGCCTGAACTCTTTGCTTGTGGCGTTTGTACCCGTGTCACCCATGACGCCTCCCAGAAGAACCTCAAGATTGTTCTAGTGCCGGTCAAAGTTGGCTCATTTTCGATGGCTCACGGAACAATTTGGCATACAGCGTACTAATTCAAGGCTTTCAGAGAAGCTGTTGCTCCCGATTCTCTCGTCCCCGAGTATTTCTCTTCCCCCTTCCCTAGACCCCCAAGAACCTTACATATTGACCAGAAACAGGAATCTACGATTCCTTTCCTCTATCTGAAAATTCAAGAAAAGAGCCGGACGCCAGCGTTCTTCCGGAAGGAATGATATTATAATCCTGGGATCACTCACTGGGCCAAGAAGAGCCACGAGTCTCTTCCCGAGAACTAGCAGCGCTGAAAAAAGTAATATCATGCCGAATGACGCCCATCAGTCTGATAGTTGAATTAGGCTGGTCTGAGATCAAGACAGACCTTCATGGTAGAAAGGCGCGAGCGAAACGACTCAGGCCGTTCTTGGGATCAAGTGGTGTCGAGTCGCCGCGTCTAACCCCATGAGAGATGACATTGAGCTTTGGGAATTGGATTCAGCCAACAATCCTGCCTCCTCCATACTGAGTTACAAGGTGGCCTTGGTCATTTTTGTAACCTACTTGGTTGTTCCACATTCTCCGCCAAAGCAAAGACAAAAGCACGCACATAGACTGGACGGAGATATTGTATATGCTGAACAGGCCCATAGCTGAAAGTGAAGCTGGCAGTCTGACTACATAAGAGACGCCAAGGGAAAATCATGAAAACGCTTTACAACATGCTTCCCATAACTAAGCGGGAGAAAAGGAAACTTGGAAATGAAACTGTGGTACTCGCATTTCACTGGGATGAAAATTTGGCTTCTGAAGGACTCATACACTCCAGCGGTCAACATAAGCAGCAGCTCTCCGGCAGCATCTTGACTGCTTGCCAGAATGCCACCGACCTGGTCTTCCTGTACATTGACAGATCCAGGTATTGTGATGGAAACTACATACGCCAAGGGGGGTCTATCCCAGCGTAAAGTACTTTATTCGCACCTCTGCCCATGAAAGCATGATACTGCGGGCGTTGTCTTTTTCTTTCTTTCTTATAGGATGTCTATCATCCTCTGGTGCTGTTCAATGATGCGAACTTGAAGCAATGATGGCGGCCGATCTTATAGAGCTCGTACGAATCTAATGTAGCCGTGATGCGATGTTAGAGCGGCGACGGTGTTGCATCGTAAATAAGATGCTCCCCTCTGCCGGAAGTGTTCCTCGAGTTCCGATGTCCAAGATGACAGGAATATTTCTGGTCTGAAAGGGAACGCAGAGTGGAGATTATCCCACTGGCTGAAGTGGAGTGGCGTGACGTGCTTGTGCTTGCAGAGAACAATACCCGAATGTTTTTCTTTCCCTGGATATAATCCGATGACAGCGGACGTTAAGTGCAACGTGACTACGAGGCATATATGTATACATATTTATGATATAAGATAGAAGAATCATGGCTTCGTCTCCTCTGGCGCAAAAGGATTCCCCGATTGCCATCATTGGCGCCGGTGTGTTCGGTCTCAGCAGTGCAATTCATCTAGCACAGCGGGGTTTCCGAAATGTCACCGTCTTCGACAAGCAGCCTTACCATGAGACTTTATATGACTTCGAGAATGGCTGCGATGCGGCATCTGCTGGTAAATTTTCAATCTTCAAATTGCATAAACAGTTACTGACGGAATAGAACAGACTGCAACAAGATCATCCGTGCTGGGTATGGTGACGAAGTATGGTATCAAAACCTAACACTCAATTCTATCAAGGAATGGGGTGCTTGGAATGAATCTTTGGCCCAGGGCCTGAGGCTTCCACCTGGAATGGACAGGAATGACCGCCTCTATGTGAACTGCGGGAATTACTACGTCGGCGACGAGGGACCCAATCCATTCGAGCAGAAATCGATTGCGAACCTTACCAAGGCCGGGCTGGGCCATACCCAGTATATTCCGGACGACCCTAAGCAGGTGGAGCGGGCTCGATCAGACGGTTTCGGACACGGAATTGACCCATTTCGTTTGTCCAAAAAGGGCGAAGGATATCAAGGACATCTCGATACCATGGGTGGGTTTGTATATGCCGACAAGGCGTGTCGGTACGCCTTACACTTTGCACAAGAGCTCGGTGTCCGTTTTGTTCTTGACAAACAGAAAGGCCATTTTGACCGCTTCTATGAGCCAGACGGGACGACAAAAGTCCAAGGGATCGTGACTGCAGATGGCACTGTTCACAAGGCTGACCTGACCATCGTCGCATGCGGTGGCTGGTCTCCCAGCATACTCCCTGACCTGGATGGTCTCTGCGAAACCACTGCAGGCTCAGTTGCGACAATCCAGATCCCGCAACAACACACCCAGCTACGCCAACGATTCGCCCCAGAGAACTTCCCTGTGTGGCAGTACAAGCCCCGCGGTGGTGAAGACGGGAATGTCTACGGCTTCCCGATTGATGAGAAGGGTGTGATGAAGTTCGGCTACCGAGGGAAGAAATACACGAACCCACAGGTGCAATCGAATGGAGCCGTCCGCAGTGTCCCTGTCACCCGCTGGACTGCCCCCGCAGCTCTCACCGGTCTTCCCGAAAAATCCGAACAAGTCATCCGGAAACTTTTGGATACATATCTTCCAGAGCTGCGCGAGCATGGCCTGTATATTACCGGAACCCGACTATGCTGGTATACGGACTCCTTCGATAACCAGTTTGTGGTTGATGCGGTGCCCGAGAAGCACGGCGTGATGGTAGCCACAGGGGGTAGTGGTCATGCGTTCAAGTTCCTGCCAGTGCTGGGTAAGTTCGTGGCGAATCGTATTGAGGGTGGCGGAGGAGATGCCGCTGAAGAGCGGGAGTTCTTGCAAAGATGGCAATGGAGACGGTTGAAGGAAGGAGAGCAACCATATAACGCGATCATGAAGGGACTGGAGGACCCCGACGCACTGCAGCGCGTGCAGATGGTGTGCCAATCTTCATGATCGCTTGGAGTTGTGAATCCCAAAAGGAAAGGTGTCATATACCTCGTGAACTCTCAACTTCTCTACCCTCGTCGATAGAATGTGTTTTTTTTTTTTTTTTTTTTCTTTCAAGATATAAATACTCCGCATATGTGCCACTTAATTTGATTGACAGCTCCTCGTTGTGTTGTGTGGCTTTATTACTGTTTTCATGTTCGAATCTTTGGCAATGCTGCGGAGACCCCGTGATCGTATATTATGGCGCGCTGTGCCCGAGGATCTTTATATACACATTAAGAAGACCCTGATCATGCAGTGGAAGATAGGTATATTCCTGCAAGTACACAAGTATCCAGGAGCTTCATAAGCACCGTTGGGTAACTTATAATGCATTGAGTTTCCCGTGCGACTTGATTTTCTTTTTTCGGAAATGATGCTATCTCGGGATTTGCTCCGGGATTCGGTTCGCTCGCCACGACAAATTCCATGTCGCGCGACGTTCTCGATGTCTTCCCTTTTCCATTCAGGACCAATTCGATAGATGAATAATGGAGTCTCTGGCAACAGTGGAGTCCCGACCAGTTCGTCGGAAATTTAGCAAGCCGCCTGTAAAAGTAGCTTGCCTGACCTGGTACGTATATCACCGCTGAACCGACGTATATAAATGCTGCTCCCATAATATTAACCGACGCCACCAAATGTAGTCGTTCATTGCGAATTCGCTGCGACGGGCAAGATCCTTGTACAAATTGCGTTAATAAAAATGCCCCCTGCGGTTACGTCCCCAGTCGACGAGGAGGGCCGCGCAATTGCCAGTATCGCAAGCGCAGAAAAGTGTCAGTGTCGGCAGCGGCAGCGACAGCAACAGATGTGCTGGTGCATTCGGACACCACTGATACAGAGGAGAGAAGGAGCCAGCCGTCATCATCATTCGAGACAAGCATCGCCCAGGGATCGGGGTCGGGGTCGGGCCCATCGCCTGAAAATGCAGATTGGTTTAACCAGCTCATAGATCTGAGCGCACCTGGTGCCGGTTTACGCAGTGTTGAGATGCCAATTTCTGAGATCGAGTCGGTTTTTGGTTCGATATTTGCCGGCAATCAGGGGGGTTCAAGTGATCTTGTCGTGGCAGATGGGGAGACTCCTGTGGTGGATATGGTACAGTTATATGGGAGCCATGGCGATATGTGAGCTCATGGATTTCGGAGCAGGCATTCTCGCACCGACACTGACTGGCTGACAGATTGGAAGCCTATTACGTTTTTATCCACCCGTACTATCCCATTTTACCTCCCCCAGGACATCTGCCGATTTCTAATCGCCCAATCCGCGGGAAACCAACCTTCCAACCATCAGGTCCCCTCAGCCTCGCCATGGCAGCCCTTCTCGTGCTCATCCCACACCCAGATGAGAAGAGTCCGTCTCGTCCCGAGTACGTAAAGCTTCGTCGTGACACTGCGCAATCATACGCACACTCCGCCCTCGAGGCTGTCGAGGTCGATTCGGAGTTGCTTGCCTCGTCCAGTGATCCTTCAACCGCGCTTTCAGATGGCGTCCCGCAACTTGATCGCGATCCGCTCCACCCATGCGTACCGGTGTATCTAGAAAGCGTGATAGCGCTGGTACTGTTGAGTGTGTATGAATATGCGCAGCGAGGGAATATTAACAAGATGCGGAATCGGGCGGGCCAGGCATTAACGGCAGCTATGAGCATTTCATTGCACGAAACGGTCGAGGAAGATCAGTTTGCGGAGGCGAGGCGGAGAACATGGTGGATGACGGTTTGTCTCTCATTATGGGCGACTTGCGGTCGGTATCTTGCTAATGCGTTTGCAGTATATGTCTGTGTGCCAGGGTTCAATTGTCAGCAATACAGTATGGCTACTGAATCTTTCAGCTTATCCCATCATGAGCTAACCATATCTTAGCCCGCCGTTTTCAATGTATACGATCCTCGCTTTGTGACTCCGTATCCAGAGGTAAGCCTATGCTCGCTTTGTCGAAAGAAGGACATGATAGCTGAGCTTTTAGGGTTGGAAATTCCTTATTGAAGCACAACAAACGATCCTTGAGGCGACAACTTTTGTGCATGACCTCGACCAGACGGCGAAGTCATCGTATAATGCATCATGGATTCCACAACGGATGCAGGAGCTCGACACACAGATCACCTCCTTACTTCTCTTATTCAGAAGCTCGTCGTCAACACCATCAAATTCCTTCGTGCCCCCCGAATCACCTGATATGGTGGCATCCAGGGCCCTGAACTCTATCGCAGAGATAAAGCTCCAAAGGTATTTCCATAGTTGCAACTAAAAGGCGATGACGAGGGAGAAGCTGACATTACCAGCGCAAGGATAAAAACGCACCGTTTTTGTGCCTTCCAGGACATCCCCATCTTCCGTAAACGCCATTGCGACCTACAATTCTTAAACACGCCACCAACAGCAGCAACAGCCCCAGAATGCTGTCGAATGGATAGCATCCCATCTCCAGACAGCTCCATATCCTCCAACCCCTCCATCCAATTCCCGTTCTCGTCACACGCCTCGTCCAAAGTCTGCCTCCATGCCGCATTGGATATCGCCAGACTCCTTGATAACCTTCCGTATCCAAACCCGAGCAATGAAATTCCCTGGATGATACCGCCGTATCTGTCACCGCACTCCCGCGTCGAGATCCCTCGCACCATGCCGACGTTTGCGTGTTGCGCCATCCAGGCTGGATATGCATTGTTGATGCTGTGCTTTAAGGCACGGGTGTTTCATAAGCAGAGTAATGATGGTAGTGCAGTAGGTGGGAACAGTGGTGCCCCTGCGTCACTGACAGGGTTCCTGAACGAGCTGCAACAGAACTTGGGGTTGGTAGTCAGGTGTCTAGGGAATTATTCGATTGCATTCGAGGCGATCCAGGGTATGAGAGGTGAGTCTCCTTCCTCCCATTTGCTTTATGGTAGAGATGACTGATGAGCTATGTAGACGAGATCGCACAAGCTGTAGACCGTAGCTTCAATAATGCACAGGAGGTCTAGCTAGTATTACGGCACAGCAAGCAGCCGGGACAGGCAGGCACGTGCTCGTTTCCAAACTAGGCAACCGCAGCCCTACAATGGAATACGGTACCAAAACAAACTCAAAGTTACACGCCGTAAATGCGCCCCAATCACAGCCCTGGGAAGGGGGTTGAACTTGCAGCGAATCGCGAAAATCCACAGTTGTAATTACAGGTTGTGTCACGCGTCATGCCAACGGGACACGCGATGGGGGTGGGTGCCTAAAGGGCCTGGGTTGGCCTGTTGGACTTAGTCAGAGGTCTAGAGGTTTCGACTGAAAGAAAACGAGGGATTTAAGCGTATCTGGAGAGGGGCGTCAGTTCTAAAAGAGCGTGATTGACTAGCCCTAATTTCTAAGGGACGGCATGTTCGTTCTTACCATCCTACTCTAGTGCAACGTCCTATGGAGGAAACAAATCTAAAAAACAAATCTATATACAGACAGAATAGACAGTAAATAGACCCTTTATTTACCCTTACCCTTCAGAAGCGACATCACTCCCCCTTTCACTCCTCTATATCCCTGTGCGATTTCCTTTCGTCCATCCCACAACGGATAGATCACGACCGCGCCAAACGCAAAGAATTGCCATATAATAGCCACAACTACCCATCCCGCAAAGAACGGTTTGTTGAACACCCAGTCACGATACAGTGGCATGGGCCACACCACAAACGTCAGCAGGACGAGGACTATGAATATAATCCAGGCGATCTTGTACCAACGATGGAGCGAACGGAGGGTCTGCGGCGAAAAGGGAGAGCTGACTGTATCTAGGCTTGAATCCGCTGTTGGTGCTGTAACTTGTGTTTCTGTTTCTTCTAGTTGTTTTGTGGCATTGGCGGTGGTATCGGTTTTTTGCTCCTTTGCTTCTGTCGTTGGAGGAGTAGAAGGAGGGCTTTGTGCGTCTTTTTCTGCCATGAGTTCAATGCGTAAGAACTCGCGCCAGTCAAACGTGTATGGCTTGTAGCATTTGGATATGATCAGGGAATATAATGCCGGTGAAAAAAGCGAGCCAATGGCAGCATACAGACACGGCGCTTGCTCTTGCGTGGTGGTCATGTTGATTGCTCCGTAGATTGAGTGCGTCGAACTCAACCAGACTGCCACCCCCGTAACGAGCCCCAGGAGTGGCGAGACTACCGCTGCGATACGTGTCTGCCCAGACCACGTTAACGAGAAAATAAGCGGCATGATTCCCGGACAGGTCAAAATAGGAATGAAGTAGTTAATCCAATTCATGTTGGCGCCGCCATAGTTAAGCGCGAGAGAAAAGCCGGCAATGAACACGCCATGAAAGGCCACCGCTAGATGGCTGACATTCACGAGTTGTTTATCGCTGGCTTTGGGCTTGAAGTAGGTCTTATAGAGGTCGAATGAAAGAATGCTGCTGACGGCAATCATCGACGAAGAAACGGTGCTGGTGAGAGACATGAAGAGAAGGAGGAAGAATGCCACCACCCCATTCTTGCCAAGAAGGGCTCGGATCGTGTATGGCATCACAAAGCCGGAGAGGACTTCGTTCTCTGTAAATGGCTGGGGATAGGTTGGGAAGATGGGCTGGGTATGAATGACGCGCGCAGCTAGGCCAATGACCGTGCCTAGAGCCCACGGGATGGCGAAGATAGCTACGGACGTGAGACTGTAGGCGGGTACGGTGGCGTTAACTTTCGTGGCAAAGGACTTTTGCCAAAAGGCCGTATCCTATCCAGCTGTCAGCAGTTGATTCAGAAGAACACAAAAGAATGGAGCTGTACCATGACCACAAGGGCCATATTGCCGAATTTCAAATCGAGACCGAACATTATGGCACCTTTCGATTTGAAAGAAAGCAGGGAGCCCGCATAATTTCCACCGATATTATCTTCCAGCGCCAGGACCTTGTCATAGAGCCCTGAGAGACCGCCGATGCGCTCATGGACTAAGACTCCGATGGTGAAGTAAATGATCAGGATAAGGGCAATGGCCGTGTGGAAGAAGTCGGTTAAAAAGGTAGCTTTTAAACCCCCAACGGCCGTATACAGGATCACTGCCTTGATGAGCTTATTGTATATACCGCGGGATGCACTGGGCCGTTACCTCCTACTGGTATCAAGATGGCAGCTGCTGCAATATGCATGCCTGAGATGCCTGAGATCAATTGGGACCCGGCCAAGACCATACTGGAACAGCCAAGAATGTTTTGACTCAAATTCAAAGCGACGAATACTAGGTGTCCCACTCGACCATATCGCATACGGATAATCTCGAGTGACGTGTGAGCATAGGGCACACGGATCTTGGCCAGCGCGCCCAGGACGGCCATTAGGGCAATCTGAAAGCAAAGACCTGAGCCATACCACTATTTCTTGACATTAGCAGGTAGACTGATTCAAGGTAGAGTGATAAGGAATACCATCGGTGCAGCTACCCCAAATCGATAGCAATTGACCGCCGAAAATGCCGTCTCGTTAATCCACATCCACGACGAAAACACCGCAGACGCTGTCAAGCCTGTACCGACCGACCGATTCGCAACCATGAACATTTCCGATTTCCCCGAATCTTCGAGAAGATAGGCCTTTTGCACCTTGATGGCAATCAGGATGACGCCGCAGAAGAGGACGGCCAACCCGATGAGCAGGCCATAGCCAGTGCCCTGGGATATGAGGGCGACGCCTTCGCTGCTGGCCGATCCCATATCGGAGAATTTTGTTAAAATAAAGTTCTGCAAAGTTTCAGCGCGACGGGATGCCGAGACTACCTTTATTTATTTTGACATCTGCTCACGTTCCGCAGTGGGGGGATGGCGTTATAGGGCGACAATTGATGGCGTGCAGAGGGAGGCATATTGCAAACAGCCGATAAGGACTTCACCACCGACGGTCGGCACCCTATAAGGAGACATGACAAATTGGTTGCGATTAACTTAGCCGATATTAATGGATCATGTGGAAAATGCGCCTTTTCATGGCTCGATGGAGGTTGCATGGTAATAGTACCTACAACACCGAAACCTGAACCGTCAATAAGAGACTCGGGCTTCTGCATACCCTAGTGAACTATTACCTATTGGGCATCTGGATGGGTGTCACGTGTAAATATCCAAAACAGTCGCGTTGAGCCAATTGACTTCCTCTGGCGTTGTCAATAAATTGCCCTAAATGCAGGTTCCATACTTCTGTATAACCCAATAACCTAATTACAACCATTTGCATTTATATTTACGGATACCAACGAACTTGTGCAAGCGGTTCGTGTGGATAGAGCCTACAATCTGGCCATGGTAGCATGTCAGATAGC
The DNA here is from genome assembly GCA_003004485.1 of Aspergillaceae sp. MA 6039. Taxonomy (NCBI): domain Eukaryota; kingdom Fungi; phylum Ascomycota; class Eurotiomycetes; order Eurotiales; family Aspergillaceae; species Aspergillaceae sp. MA 6039. The sequence goes on along the minus strand of PQMF01000034.1, from coordinate 67,367 downwards.
TGGTGGTATTAACAATGCCTAAATGACAATATTGCTCGAAAGATGCGAACCTCAGATGACAATTGCTAAGAAAAAAGCGTAATTTGGAATAAAAGAAGAAAAAAAGAGATCTAAGCCTGATTACATAGGACCATGCTCTTAGTGTGTTGTGCCAATGAGAGTTGATCGAGGGGAAAGTAGGAAGAATATGGAAATCCTAGACTGAGAATAAAAGTCTTCGTAAGAAAAGCAGATGAAAGCACTGGTTGCATAAAAAAGGGCTGAAACAAGGCAGGGCCAGAGTTGTAGCAGCGCATGCATCGAGATTTATCAGATAAGTTCGATGCATGTCTGCCATCAAATTGGCCTCATTTCTTAAAGCAACACCCGTTACTTATAGCTTCATACGTTCAAATATGCCAATTCTAATATATACATCGCGAGGAAGAAAAGATAATTATAGCCAAAAGATCTATTTACCCTATTCCGGCTGTATCAAGTAGAAATAGTGTCGGGTTTGTTGATGCGTAGCGGACCGTGCCCTAAACCCCCAGCACCGGTTATGTTATCTGATCCAGGTCTGCCCCCCTCTAGCCTGGAAGATTACCTAGCATCTAGTAAATGATACAATAACAGCAGTTATATCTGCGAAATTGCTCCACTGCAATTGTAATGCTCACGCGACTGATTTGCAGTCTAGTCTTCACTTCTACTCAGTCGACGGAAACCAGTTCACCAGCCTGATCCCAATATTAAAAAACAAAATGGATAGACAAAAGGCCTCTATTAGAAGGTCAGGCTCATGTAATACCCCCTTCTTTCCACAGAAAGCTACTGCCATCTACGCTAGTAACACGAGTACAGTGCGTACTATTGCCTCTCGGCATAGCCATCTACATCCATTACCATCCATCGCCAATCCATCCCTGAAGCACTCAGCAACCAGCCAATAACATGCTCATTGACCGTAATCGACAACTGGCCTCGACCCCGGATGCGGTCATACCACCTGTTGAGGTTGATGATTGCCTGACGACCGTCCATCCATTCAGTGCCAATCCAACAGGGATTGAGGATGAATCCCTGCCCTTGCCTGTACGCTGTGTGTCACAACCCCGCATTTTGATATCCGGGGGTAAAGAGGATGGTATATAAGGAGTATAGAGGTTGCCTTCTTTTCTCCTGAGTCCCTGCTTCTGCTTTGTTTTTGTTTTTGTCTTAATAGGAGTGTTTGTGGTGGCCGCGACAGTATACATTGACATATACATCGGCCCCGGAGACCAACCAAAACGAAACCAAACCAAAACAACACGCAGAATAGCAACACGACTTCTACTTGTCTTTCAAAATGTCATCCAGCCAAATCCTCCAGGGTCTCCTTTCCCTTCCCGCCCGATCGAGACAGCTTATTGGCAACTGGAGGGGCCGTGTTACTTCCGGCGGTATGTCTCATCCAACCCTACATATCTGTCCATCAATACAAGAAAAAAGAGAAGCATAGAACTAACCGCAAAAATTGCAAAATAGAGAAAGCTAAACGCGAGGGTCAAATCCTTGGTCGTTCTCTTCTTATTCACCGACCCGTTTGGGCTACGGGCGGGACTGCGATGTATACCACTGCTGGAGCAGTTTATTTGACTCTCAGATGCTTGAAGCGAATTCGTTAAGGATTTTCAGAAGGGATAGGATGGGAGGAATGATGGATAAATTGTTATAACCTGTTAGTTTGATAGGCTTATTATGAAATGGCGCTTGGATGGCCGATACCAGAATGTCAGGGCCTTCGACGGATAGGAAACCGTGTATGTAGGACACGTATATACATGTCGAATACTATGTCATAGTTGACGATGTTTGCAGATGCCAGGCATGCCAGTAATAATACAGTCAGTCAAACTGAAAATTGAATAGGACAAGTCACGGGGTTACCTCAACAGGAGCCGTGGAAATAGAGCCTGGAGTCTGTTGTTTGAACAATCCCTGAAGTATTTATTGTGATGGCCACATATAGGCTACTGTTGTAACCAATCTCGGCGCTAACCAGCGTGTACCCTGGCCATCAAATTTGCAGCACATACAAGCAAATGGGCCTCACAATGGTATGCTTTTTGTGGAGAGCTACAGCGCTGGTCATTCAAATCACGTAGTAGACGACACGCTGGAATGTATGCCTGAAAAAATGCTCTGGAAAATACAATCAACATCCCAAGACCAATTGCCGATCCCATTTCATTCAAGGCCATTTCATTCAAGGTCTCCCCCTAGATAGGACCGTCCACCACTGGTCTGAGGGGGCTAAAGTCTCCTCGGCAGCCTTGAGTCTGTGTTGCCCATGGAGGCACTGTACCTGGCGTCCACGAAAACAGAGGCAGGGGTACTGCTGTTGACGAGATTATAGTTCTTCAGGGATCAGTCCTGTGGCATGGCATGCTCTCCTTAGGTGCTGCCTGGAAACGATAGCAGTTACGTGGTTTCGGATGTCCAGTCACTGACATCCATCCTTGGCAAATATCTCACGTAATCGCTCCACATTTTTTTGATCAATCTCTCGGCTCATCAATGGCTGGAGAGATATTTGGTCGAGCTCGATTTTGGCGGTACCTTGGAATTTTAGCTGCCGTTCTGTGGTTAGTTGCCGTTCGGCATCTGTCAACATCAATTCCATAGTTAAGACGGCAAGTGACTTCGACTTTTCTGGTCCTTAGGTAGTGATGGAAGTATTTATATTGAATATAGCTGTAAACAAAGATACAAGGTAGATATAGGTAAGCCCTCGGTGCAGTGTCTCGAGCGCTGAAGCGCCACTTGCTGAGCACACTTCAGCGCACCACCCCGTTACTGTAGGACCCTTAATTTTTCATAAATGAGACCTCTATCCAAAGATGGTGACCCTCAATGTGCTTCTTCTTCCTGTTTCCCCTCAGTACTCCATCTGAAGTTCCATTTAACGGCATTACACACCATGGATAGACCCGTCACACAAATCTTCGCCGATTCCCTCCAGGCTAAACGACCAGTTCCTCCAGCACCCGCGCCCGCGCCCAAGGAGTCTCAAGGCCCAATCAACCATAAACTAACCAAGGTGGTGAAACAAGGGGTGAGGCAAGAAACATCTAAGAATGCTCTCCTCAACCATGCACAAGATCTTCATCAATGTAGCCATCGAAGTGAGGTTCTGGCAGCTCAAACGCCCGTTATCCGGAATGCGTCACCTTAGGGCACATCGGAAGATCTTTTCACCTGTGATCTTGCAGGCCCCGTGTCGTTATTGTGGTTGTAAATATTTAGCCAGCGGCCCGAAATGGCAGCTCCTGACGTTGTTTTAAGCAGTCATCCCTGGTCTTGGCATTAAGTATGTGAATGTGCACGGCCAACAACCTATACTACCATGTCCACCTGAGGATGGTCTTGTGTACAGCTGGAAGGTGAATACAGGGTTTCCTGTTGGCTGGATTATAGCCAGTTCGCCTCATAGGAGTCAGCGTGATCTTATCAATTCCCTCTCCGCATGTAGATAGTCAAGCAGCAGTAGATCAGGGTTTCAGTCACTATCTCCAGGTCCATGTGCACTAATCTACATAGCCCTAATCAGCCATGTTTTGCGGATTAACATGTCTTCTTTCTGTATCTAAATCCGAGTTTACGTAGAAAGCAGAGTAACCTATGCTTTATCTGCCTCGGGGACTAGGTGCTGTTTCTTAATCCTGTGTTGTGACAGAATTTTGTCTTGATAAAATGAAAAATAGATTTGAAGGCGCACTTAAGCTAAGACTTTCTAAGCTAAAGAATAATGTAAAAAAACAAAACATAACATAACACACACACACACACACACACAAAAAAAAGGAAGGACTAACGCAAAGGTTTCGGATGCGCAGAACGAGGAGAAAGGGTTTCATCTGCATGCTTAGGAGTAGACTGCAAGAGCAAGGATGGCCCCTGTATGGCACCAACTAAGTGCAGGCTGCTCATGTTCCGTGACATTTCGGAAAACGTAGCCCAAGACATTCGGAGAAGAAAAAGTGCTGATCTTGACTGGCACGCATCTACAATCTCCACTTGCAGTTCGGCCGGGAGGGATGTAACTAATGGTCGTAGTCTTCTCAGGGCCCCATCTGAGTTGTTGTTAGGGACAACCTAGGGCTTGTCCCTACCAGTAGGCCAAAAGACCACTATATCTGGCTTCTCGCAAGCCAGACATCCCTAGGCACCTTATATAGTAGCGCACTGTTAGGCCGCACTCTAACAGTTGTCCTGAACGGACAGAGATATAAGCGCAGTTGTAAGAGTACTTCCTGGCTGTGCCAAGGGATCTCTAGCGGCGAAACCAACAGCTTTGCAGGTGCAGAAGGGTGATTGGATGTGAACCCCCTTTGTGATGTAGCTGGGGGGCTGGAGCACCTGGAGGAAGCTGTACCTGAAGTACCCTGTATATGTTGTTGATAGTTGTGTACAGTCTGGATGAATGTTGTAGGGACTGGACAGCTCTCATGAACCTTTGCGTGAAAGATATCGCTCCATCAGCTCGAGATCTGGCTGTTTCCGAAGGTCGACACGCTGCAAGCACTTCAGAGAGTCGTTCGTGAGAACTCCTCGCTGACCCGGAATAACAACAACCTAGAATACCGAGGGTATCAATGTTGGAAACTGCTAGGGACAGCCTAGGGCTTGTTCCTACCAGTAGGCCAAAAGACCACTATATCTGGCTTCTCACAAGCCAGACATCCCTAGGCACCTTATATAGTAGCGCACTGTTAGGCTGCTCCCTAACAAAAACCATGACGTCGTCTTGGAAAAAGCTCTCGTCAAGAACTTTCCACAATGCGCCCGGTCTTGGAGAAGCAGGAGTCATTTTGAGTTGCCCGAAGGAATCAACGGTTGCATGGCCGATATACGCTATAACGAGAAGAGACGGAAGGGGGCTTCCTGGGTTGTTAAGCTCAATACAGACTCTTATGATAGTCGACTTTATCGTGAATGCAGGCATCTGATCAGCGGGATCTATTGTCAAAATTTCCGAGTCAATCCCAAATTCGTCGGTAAGACAGTCCCTCAATGTCACAGAGTCGAGTGCCGAGCCGGTGTCATCTTCTCTGTAGTGGATTATCACAGCTTTCTTCTTGTAGTACGTTTTCCCCCTCGCATTTACCGTCTTCTCGAGGTCAGATTTCAGCTGTGGAAGAGGGATGCTTCCAGCAGATGCCATCTTGAGTTTCGAGAAATGCGAGTGTAACGAAAAGAAGAGGAAGGTTGAAGAGTATAATCTCTTGTAGAAACGTTGTAAGCGATGGACCTTGACGGGTGGAAGATAGAATGGATGGAAGATAGAAATGAGGAGTAAGAAGGACAGAGGTCGAGAGGAAAGGAAGGGATATATAAAGCTCTCGATCCACGCTAAATTTTGGCGAGGCCAGAACCATGGGTGCCTATCAGCAGGCAGTAATGGAATTTATGCTCTATATTTGCTCTTCCTCAACAGTTAATGTAGATTTCTGTCTGTAGTGAAGTGAATCTATACTGTTGTGCTTATTTGGAAGATCCTTATTTGTTTGACCAGCTGTACCCTGTGAATTGAGAGTTACTACTATGTACAGGTAGTGACAACTGCCCTGCAGAATAACCACAGCACCAGCAGGCAGCAACTAGATACTATTCACTGGTCATCACCAAGGCAATGCACAGCACCTTAGACACCCTTCACTATTCAGGGCTAATAAGGATTCTACCAAGTCCTCACCCAAGGATTCCTGTGTCAAGTAGATAAAGAGTGCAATCAAGGACTACTAGGTCTAGACTGATGTTGTTTTATTTCACGATGAATTTCAGGGCAGGCCTTGGTGCCCTGCTACACTACGCCGCACTTGCTGGACATAGAATATGCTGGCCAAACAGGATGCCCCTGAGTAGAGCACAGTTCTAAAAGAATGGACAATATTTGTCGTCCGCTGACATGATTGCTTCAATATGAAATGGCTGGCCGGAAAACTTCATCGTTTAGATCTTATGCTCGTTGACGATCATCAGACGCAGGGAAGGCAGCAAGCCTGGCATAGTATTCCATGGCTTATTATTCCATAGCAATCCGGTGCTCATAATAGCTATGATATCTGCAAAACTAATTGTACGCATCATTGTATATCCCAGCAGGCAGCTAAGCTAGCCCATAGTGAAATGATCCTGTCGGCTGTTGGGATAGGTTTTCGGTCATAGCTTGGCTGGGGCACAGTGTAAAAAATTTTCAGACTGCCCTACTGTTGCTGGAGGCCACACGAACCACTGCTGAAAAGATGAGCAAGGCCGAAGATTCGTATTGCCCAGACATTCAGTTTACAGAGTACACTACAAAAAAATATTACCCAAAAATTCTAATCGATAATTTCTCATTGTTCCTATCAACGACAATCGGACCAAAAGCGTAAAGCCAACAAGAATATTGCAAACATCCAACATGGCCCACAAGCCAGCTTCGCATCGACAAAGAAAGCCCGAAGAACCTAAACATAATCTGATTAGCCTGAGTCATAATACGGTGGTGAGACGACAATCAACGAATTCAGATAAACAAAGCAGCTCAGAGACCCGTCTTGAAATGGCTCTGGGTAGGTTTTCCACACAACGTGTCGGTCCTATCATATAGCATCATATGCATGCGTACCTCCGAAGAGGTGTGTTTTTGTTTTTCTGGGGCAGGGATCCAGGGTAGGGTGCGCGTAAGAGCGTGGGATTGAAACGTACCGAAACTGACAGGAATGAGTCTTCCTATATATTGAATATATTAAAGGTTAGTCAAGACGGCATTGTCGAGCTTCACCATCATCATCATCATCATCATCATCATCATTATCATCATCATCACAATTTGGCTCTTGCGCGGCGAGCCATCAAGCTCTGAGAAGGTGAAAAGTTTTTCAGCGGGAAGCTGGTCGGAGCTGTTTATAAACTGGGCGCGGTGTGGGTCAGGGCTGGCCCCGTTTGCAGTGTTTGCAAATTGATTAGTCATGGATGGATTACCCTTTTGAGGCTTGACCTAGGGCAGCTATAATGCCTCGGAAGAACCGTTAAAAGAATGACAGATGTACCCATTTTTAAAACTTCGACGTATCCGTTGACAGGTGGGATCCCTGCCACTTGCGATTAGCCCCCTGTCGCGTATAGCACCGGCGACCAATGATAGTCATGCCTACGGCTCCTATCACCGGGCTAGCCATTGCCGAAAGACCACGCAGAGGGCCAGACCAGAGCCAGCCAAACAATTCGGGGAACTTGAGCTGCATTGTCAGTTAAAATAGCCCCTAATCTAAGGTGGGGTAGTCACGGAGGCTGCCCCCCGAGATTATTTTAACCACGATATCCGGAGATTGCTTGGGTCACCTTCATAGCCTTGTTTGTCTGGGCGCCCATATTTGCAAGAATGCTCTGTCCTAGCATTGCAGCTTTGCTATTTAGCACACCGCTTCAAGCAACTAGCGGCACAGGTATCGCTGACTCGTGCGTATGTTCTGCTTCTTGCTAAGGGACCAGAGGAGTGGAGAATAATTCAAAACAGTGCGCAGCCTTATCAGCCAGCTCTATACACCGGCAGGTCATTTACTCAAGCAGAGCGGCTTATACCGAATCCATTTCCTCCTATTTTGCTCTGAATGCGGCGCGTTCGCCCGCCTGCGCAGTGCAACCGCGATCGGCAGAGGATGTATCTACAGTCATTTCGACGTTGGCTCAAAAGGAGGGCTCGCTATGTAAATTTGCTATTCGGGGTGGCGGGCATACAATCTGGGGTGGTGCTGCCGGTATCGAGGACGGTGTCACAATCGATTTGTCCTTGATGAAGGGCGCTGTCTATCATGCCCGGAATACGACCGCGTCTATCCTTCCAGGGTCAAAGTGGCGGGATGTATACAAGGCTTTGGAGAAAGATGGAGTTAGTGTCACAGGTGGTCGTGCGGAAGGGGTGGGCGTTGCCGGATTCTTGCTTGGAGGTGAGAGGCGCGATGCTATTGACCTTGACCATCTCTAACGACTCGGCAGGTGGGAATTCTTTCTATGCTGCAAGGTACGGTCTCGCATGCGATAATATCGTCAACTTCCAAGTCGTACTCGCGAGCGGCACCATCGTCAATGCCAACAGCAAGACCAACACCGACTTATTTAAGGCTCTGAAAGGTGGTTCGAGCAACTTTGGCATCGTAACTCGGTTTGATATGAGGACATTTCCCATTGAAAACCTCTGGGGGGGACTCGTCATCCACAACATCTCCACTTCTTCGCAGCAGATTCCAGCGATTATACGCTTCACTGACAACGTACACAAAGATCCAAGTGCATCGCTTATCACAATGTGGTCCTACGACTCTCAGAGCGAGATGGAGTTCATTGGAAATGCACTGCATTATACCAAGCCAGTCGCGTATCCCCCAGCCTACGATGACTTATACAAGCTCGCAAATATGTCAAGCACGATGAGAATAGACAGTCTATATAATCTTACGACGGAACTTGAACAGGAAGGCGACTATCGGTATGGCAGCCTGATAGGGTGCACGATTTCCGGAGACCGCACTAATGCCATTTTCGCAGAAATGTATTCATCACAAGCACATACCTCAACAATGCAAAAATCCTGGAAAAAGCCGCGGAGCTGCACAGCCTCGTCCTTGAGGAGGCAAAGGCACATGCGAAAAGCAAGTCCTGGCGCACCTTCTCGATCGTCCAACCCTGGACTACTTTGTTTGCAAAGCACACACCAACGACGGCCGGAAATGTCCTGGGCTTGGAGCGGTTCGACCAAAATATGATTCGTATGTCTTCTATTTTTTTCTACGTTTCAGTCAGACTTCATTAACCATGGGGCCTTGCAGAAATTCTCTTTGACTATTGCTGGGATGATGAAGCCGACGACGCTCTATTTCAACGGCTTGGCGAGTCCGCAACGGAACAATTGGATGGGTATGCAAAAATGATCAATGCAGACAATGAATTTGTCTATCTCAACTACGCGGATATAACCCAGGATCCGTTGAAGAGCTATGGAGAGGAAAATGTGAAGTATATGCGGAGTGTAGCGAACACGTACGATCCGTATAGCGTCTTTCAATACCAGGTTCCTGGGGGCTTCAAGATATCAAATGTGAATTGATCCCATCAGTCTTGGATATATTGATAAATGTACCACCGGGATCAGTGCTGTACAAGGAAGAGAACAAATATAGCCCGATGATAGAAATTAAAAACATGGATTTGGATTTCCCCACAAATAAGACCGACCATCAACCCAAAAGCCTCAATATTCTTATCTTCCTCCTACACCAAATCAGATCCAAACGACCATGTCCCTCGAGTTCGGCAAAGACCATCAATTTGATTGTAATGTAGTTGCAGGTAGCGTAAAAGCCGTCACAATTTCCCATTCCAGTAATTAACATCGACAACAGGCCTTCCCCACAACCCCCGCGTGGTGTCAAGCGCCCGCCATGGGAGCAGCTTCTGGGAAAACACCTTCACCGGCCGGATCAATGTGATCTTACAAGACGGCACACCACAGTCCTACTTCATCAAGGTGCTCACCAAAGACCTAGGAAAGAGCATTCTCCGTGGAGAATACGAATCGATGAAAGCAATTCACGCCGTGGCCCCAGACTACACACCGAAACCTATTGCCTGGGGTACATACAAACAGGATCCCGACACACATTTCTTTCTCTGCGAGTATCGCGAGATGATCCTCGCACGGGATCGAATGCCGGATCCGGGACCGTTCGTGGAGCGATTATCTGCAATCCATCAGCGGAGTGAGTCGCCCAATGGAAAGTTCGGGTTCCATGTCCCTACGTATAGTGGGTATCTACCTCAGTACACCGGATGGGAGGAGAGCTGGGAGGTATTCTTTGCAAAGAGTCTGCGGGTCGCGTTAGATTTGGAGGTTAAGGCCAAAGGCCACGACCCTGAGTTCGAGAGACTCGTCCCGGTGATTTTCGAGAGCGTGATTCCGAGGCTCTTGCGGCCTTTGGAAAGTGGGGGACGGTCAGTGAAGCCCTCTTTGGTGCATGGGGATCTGTGGTATGGGAATTCGGGGGTCGATGAGGAGACGGCGGAGTGTTTGGTTTTCGATGCGTGTTGTTTCTATGCGCATCATGAGTGTATGTCTGCTGAATGCCTGTGTCCCGAAAGCTGCTGAGTTGATGATTTAGATGAATTTGGACAATGGCGTCCGACTTGTAATAGATTCGGGGAGGAATATCTGGCTGCGTATCGATCGTTTGTGAAACCGTCACCGCCAGAGGAGGATTATGACGGTCGATTAGATTTGTACAAATTGTGAGTGACCGGTCAAGTTCCTGGACGAAGCCCTGGCTGATCATAATAGGCGGTTCAATACCCATGTTTCTGCACTTTTTGTAGACGATTCGTTCTTGAGAAAGCAGTATGTCTATCCTCTTTTGCCAAGGTTATTGTATACTACTGACTGCCATAGGATGCTCAATGATATGCGAGACCTGGTACAAAGATACGGAAAGAATAGACCTGATCGTTGACAGAGATACAATTCTATAACTCTAATAATATAGAACATGAAAAAAGCATCTTAAACCACAACACCATGCGTAAAATCAATAACCTGAACCTTGTCCGCCACACGTAACACACCTTTTACAAACTCCTGATGAGCCGGGTCCGCGTGCACATAATATTCCCTATCACTCTCATTCTCGAACTCGACTACGAATGCATGCGTGATGCCACCCTTCATCCAATTAGCAGGGATAACAGGCAGAAAAGAGACTGAGAAGGTAATACCTGAATCCCCTCAATTGAGTTGTCTTTCCCGCCGATGAGGGACTTGAGGTAGGGCTTTTGAGTCTCTGGGTTGAGGCAATTGTCTTTGAGGGCTAGCATGCGGTGGCAGGTCTGAGTGTGTGAGTGTTAGTGTTAGTGGTAGTCAGGGTCGTCGGGTCTGTCGGAACACTGGTAGCGTACGTCTTTCACAACGTCAGGACTGACGCTGGATTTGAAGCCAAATTGAACGATGTGAGTGATTCCCATTCTGAGTCTTGAATCAAACAGTTGTACGGAGTAAATGATGAATCAGGTCAATATTAACTGGTTAAATAGTCAGTTCTGAAGTCAGATTGATAAGCAGGCGGGGCACTTATACGGAGTATACAGAGTACAATTCTCCACGACATAACTCACCTAATGCAGCTATACAAAAGCCAGTGATGCTACCATAGAATAACCAATACGGACAGTCATCTCCCACCGGCATAAAGAGATCATTCCCAGACGTATTGCCCGAAACAGTGACTTTAATTCCGGCTTGCCCAGGATTATACATGACAGGCCCTGACGCTAACCTATCTACCCGTGGTGCTGCTGCTGCTCGCGCAGGGCTTTTCATGACCATCTTACTTACGAAGTCTCCAGTGATCATGGAGTCTATCAAGACTTTCTTAAGTTTGGGCCTAGCTGTCATGTGACGCCAAGACCGCCATTGCTGATGTCTTTTACGAGGCTATTTAGCAATCCTATCCACTCGTTCACATCCAAGACACTCTAGAACTAGAGAACTACCTTGACTTTCTAGTATCATTTCTTTCAATAATGTCTGCGAAGCCACCCCCATCGGATCTTCCAACACACTCCTTCTCCAGTGCGGACGAACTAGAAGCATTTCTCGAGCGCGAGCATTTGACGGCGCCTGGCTTTTATCTGAAACTCGCAAAAAAGGCATCCGGCATTCCGTCAGTTTCGGCCGCAGAAGCCGTGGAAACTGCATTGTGCTTTGGTTGGATTGATGGTCGGGCCAATGGTTACGACAAAGACTGGTGGCTCGTGCGATATACTCCTCGGCGGGCTAAGAGTATCTGGTCCCAGAAGAACGTGAATACGGTGGGTCGGTTACTAGCAACAGGTCGAATGCGTCCAGCAGGTTTGGCACCAGTGGAAGCTGCAAAGGCCGATGGTCGTTGGGAGCGTGCTTACGCTGGACCTGCCACCATAACCGTCCCTGATGATTTTGCTGCCACCCTGGCTGTGGAGCCAGCCGCTGCGTTTTTCTTTGAAACTTTGAATAAAATCGATCGATACTCTGTGCTATGGCGCGTTCAGACATCCTCTCCAAGGGCTCGAGACAAGCGGATTAAGACGTTGGTAGAAATGCTAGCTGAGGGCAAGCGGCCTGCTGCTCTGGCATGGTCAATGGGAAAGCGCAAGGGGAACTCCAATGATGCCGATATAAAAAGCAGGGTTGTCACACAGACAGTGGTGAAGAAGCAAAGGCGCAGTTATCGCCGGGGTGGCCACGGTCCGCAGGATGATGGAGAAAGCTAAGCCAGCATGCGTTTCTGCCAGTGTAACGAGATGCGGGGTTCGTATAGGATTACAACAAAGGCTACATACACAATCCCACCTATTCTACGAGGGTGAATTGCGTGGCCCATTACAATTCAGGAGCCTCGTGACGGTGTTAAAAGATATCAACCCCAATCTGGGAGATCTTTATATGGTAGCTCCGGCACCAATACGTCATCATCGTCATGCGCTGAAAGTACCACATCTGAGAACTGTTTCCATGTCCACGGGCGCCTTTCCAGGCATTAGCAGTGTCTGATTGAGGGTTTCCCACTTTTGTTGGAACAGGGCTTCGATTAAGGATGGGACCGCCAGTAGACCGTATATCAGTCATTACTACTCGACAATCTATTATCTGCAAGGCCGATTTATGCTGTCCAGACTGAGTTCTGTTGAAGCAACTAAAAAAATATTACCTCATTCTGTATATCTATATATAAATATATACAATCTAAGAACATAGTGCTACAAGACGAGGTAGCTAAGTCTTGTTATTATGATGAAGATGGTTGCCAGCCCTGCTGAATTTCTCCTTCATCTTCGACATGGCGTTCGGTTTCCGGGTTTGGTCTTGTTGGTTAGACTTAGCAGCATCACGGGCCTCTATAATATGTATTAGTTCTGCATTGTTTGACCAAGCTAAAGCAAAAGATGGAAAAGGAAAGGACGCACCTGACTTAGCGTTCGCGGGCTTCTTCCCATCCATGTTCTTCTCAAATTCATACTCTTCTCTGGCCGGTGGTGCCGAAGGACCTCTCAGTGCTTCCTTGCTATGGACATTATTGCCCTCTGGGGGCGGGATCTGGGTGTATTGCTCGCCATCATCGCCATGAGCGCCATCGGCTGTGGGTTCTTCCACTGGATTGTCTTCGGCCTTTTCAGGCGTTTTGGAAGTTGTTTTGTCGACATCATCCTCGCCACCACCACCACCAGTACCAGTACCACCGCCAAGGTCAAGACCCTGGGTTGTTCGGTCAGATGGTACAGTCTCATCTATTGCCCCCCTACCATCGCCAACCTTGTTAGGGCCAACATTTCCGCTCAATCTTTCAGGACCTAACTGCTGTCGCGGTGAACGCGGGACACCGGTGGCACTGGACTGGTTCAACGTGGAAGACAGAGCCGTCGCGTCTGCGCTGACGGGGTCCGTCCCGAAGGCTGGCTCCTCCGGGCCCGTGGGGATATGCGCGGCATCCCAACCCGTGAGGCCCGTAGTGGCGCGGGTGGCCGTCTTAACATCGGCTTGCGACTCATAATCCTCTGGGTTATCCACGGAGCTGAGCTCTGGGGCATGCTGGCCTACTGGTGCTGTGAAGTCTTCGGGTTCTGTAGGGGCACCTGGCTGGACTGGTATTATCGAGATATTAGCTACGTGAATGGGGTAGTTAGGGCCGGAGCGCGAGTTCCTATGACGTACTCTCACGGTTCCCGCCATCATAAGGGTCGTCCACTTCGCCTTTGCCTTGAACTCCGGATAGAGGCTCATCACCATGTTGCTGTTGCTGTTGTTGCTGTATTTCGTTGGGGTGCGACTCACCCCAGACCGCATGGGACGCGGAATTAAGCGCATTGTTGATAGCTTCCATGATAGTGGTCAGGTCCGATCTTAGTATAGCAATAGAAATGAAGATTATGCCCAGGTCATGAAGCAGTATAACTATGGTATTCCTTTCCGCGAGCGTACCTGGACTTCCTATATAAGAATTTCAATGGCTTCAAGAAAACGGAGCTACGTCAATGAAATGGCCTTTTCTGGAATTTCGTTCCATCCCCGCCAGGCTGTGTGGCTGACGTGTTGGTGTCGTTGACGCCGCCTGACGTCAAAGGCGACGTGGCTGTGTCATGTATATCTCTCATTGCCTGAAATGCTACTGATTAAAGAACCCGCCTGAATCATGAGCTGCCTATAGAGAACATACGCTATACAGACCTAAACGCCAGCGGCCACAGGCAAAATAGCTAAACACAGGCAATAATGGACTAAGAAAAAGCAATTATGTCTCCTCCACTGTCTTGGCCTCCGGGTTTAACGGACGGTTCTGGTCGTAGCCAACGCTCTTTACAATACCCAGCCCTTTGGTCTTTCCTTCTCGGAAAAGTACTCGGTCACCCGGTGCCAGAAATTCGGGTCTTAGGATGAAGCGGAAGGCAACGAGAGCGCGGTCACCTGTCCGAATGAAGGGACGGTCGATGTCAATCACAGAACATGTCTGGCTGACTGCACCTACGTGCAGCATTGCTTGGTATCGGGGTTTGATGGTAGTTGCATGAGAAAGAATCAGAACTAGGCAGACATGTTAGACCAATTTCGAGTAGCCAGCGCCAGTGAGAGGGAGTAAGAGAGTGGCTTACCCTCAGCGACAAATTCTTTGTAGACCTTAGGCGGCTGATCCATCTTCTTCAAAACCACCATCCCCTTGCGGACTTCTTTCCTTCGAACCCGTTTCAGAGCGAAGGAACCAGACTGGCCGGCGAAGCAAGCATTTACCCCTATGCGTTTGCGCTCAATTGACTTGATCGTCGTCGTCGTGAACTGGCCAAGTGAGTCAGGTCCCACCAGCACAGAGTCACCGGCGTGGATGACCCCAGATTTGACCACCCCCGATACTACAGTACCGACATGCGGAACTGAAAATGTATCATTGATCAGGAATTCAAACGGGCCTTCGGGATTGTACTGGCCACGGTGAGGCAGGATATTCAAGAACGTCCGTACCAAGTCGAGGCTCTCCCCGGTGACGTTGGAAACTTGGAAGATGGGGCAGATCCGCTGGCTGACCATCTGTGTCGCCGTATTGATGGTTTCTTCCATATCCTTGACGAAAATAGGGATCTTGCGAGCCCCGGGAGATCGGAGGATCTTGTTCAGCTGGCTAAGGGTTTCCTGCAAGACATGCGGTGGGCAGATGTCAATCTTGGTAATCACAACCATGACCGGCACATTCAGCGCCAACGCAATACCCAAGTGCTCTCGGCTCATTCCAATCAGTCCATTATTCGCAGCGACCATCAGCAAGCAGTAATTCGGATTCCCACTCAGCATGCCAAACACGGTAGTCCGCAGGTAGCGCTCGTGGCCCGCTAGATCAGAGAATGAAATCACCTTGGCTGATCGCTTGCCAATGTCCTCCCAAGACATCTTGCGGCCCTGCGAACTACCGACGATTTCGCCGTGGCTATCATAGCCCATAATCTCCAAACCCACCGAACTGGTGCGTCCACTCTCGACCTCGTGCTTGTGGCGGAAGAGGTTGACTCGGGCTTTTCCACGACCATCGTCCAGATTGCCTTTCACGAGGACACCCAGCAAGGTACTCTTACCCGCATCCACATTTCCCACCACAGCAATACGAAGCTCGGCCAGCTCTTCAACGCTATCCACTGGCTGTCGGAGGAGGACCTTGCCCCAAGAACCTTTTATCCGCTCATTCTTGGCTTGCGACTCTTCCGTGCCACCGACATTATACGTGACCAGGATCCGATCGTGCGCGGGGAGAGTTCCCGCCGCCTCCCGCATACGCTGGAGAGCCGTGTTCCATTGCGCGAGATCAAACCCCATGGAGTCACCACCATCCTCAAGACCCAGGTCGAAAAGGGTTTCCCCATGACCTTCATCGATACGGGCTTGGAGGATCCCTGCCAGCGTCTGCAAGCCTTCGTCCGCATTCTCCCCGGTGCCCAGCAGGAGCTCTTTCAGCTTCACGGTGCGGGGAGCATCGGACAATGTGAGCTGGTCGAGGATCTCCAATTCAGCATGTTCTTCCGTAGCTCTCGGGACGCTCGCAGTCGAATAGCCACTATCTCTCGGGGCCACTTGGGCAGAGCGCTGCGCTTGCTGTTTATCGGCGTACTCGGCAAACTCGCTGAGGGCCTGACGGGAGCAGGCTGTTAGCTACAACCGACAAGGAATCGGGAGCCTGAACAGGCAGTAATACGAACAACTTCGCCCCTTCGACGCTCTTCCAGGCTCAGTTTCTGGCCAACAGGAGGCATGATTGTGGCGGATTCCTTTGGTAACTCGGACTCGGTCAATTGGGTTCGCAACACGTGGTTCTCAGTAGTTGTGTTCGGTCGGACGTGAGTGTATCGCCTCTGGCGTTCCTCAGTGTATTCGCGGGATCATAGTTATAAGAGTAAGAGTAGTAATGTGTATATGGCTAAGATGGGGAAGAGTTGGAGAGAGAGAGAAGAGAAGAAGGTCGTGGTTGCTGTTATATGTGGAGGCGGAGGCTTTATCGATAGCGGGGAGTCATCTTGACTCATAATAGAGGACTTTACTTCAAGAGTCATATTATAGAAAACACAGCAGGAAGGAAGGAAATTATGGCAGGCAACAGACTGAGTCAATCAGGACATTCTAAACAGATCCTGGCTGTCATACAGATCTCATGTCCAATTGTCTAATACTCCTGGTATACCCCCCGATGCTCCAACCCGTAGCTTCTCCTTTTCAGAACCTTGACTCCATATCATGAAGGACGGTACTGTTTTATAAGATCATCAACTGAAGCAGCCTGTCGCGTGGTATCGCAGCCATTTCAATGCGTTGGTATAAGGTTTCTCATCCACCATTCCGTCGCCGCACAGCACGTCCTTGCTGCTTGTCCGTCCAGCCAACCATTCGCATGAGCAATCCTCTTTGTTTCGTAAATTCTCGATCGAATCGGGCAAGCTATTTGTCGTTATCATGCTTGGGGCGAGATCAAAACCACCGAGTCGCCTGCGCAATTGGACAACCGTTAGTATCCTGCTTAAAAGCCACTACGTTGGAAGGGCAATGAACGGCACGCACCTCGGACGAAAAGCATCTCCTCCTGCTTCTTGATTGTCTAGAACATGCTGTTAGTACCAGATCTCTTCCCCAGGTTATAGCTGTTGTGCATACCCTGATGGTCTCCTGCTCGCTCTCGTCCTCAACAATATAGATGGTTTCCTCCACGTCTCCCATGACCAGATTGCAATGATTATCGTAAGCCTAGTATCTTAATGTTAGTATATTCCAATGATGACCTTTTTTTTTTCTTTTCTCCTAAACCCACATGCAGACGACCCTTGAGCTCACGATCCCCGCGAAGCTTCACAAACACAATCTCGTCGAGCGACAGGCGGACTAAATCTAAAGGCTCCGCGACAGACGACGCGCCAGCATCCTCAGTGTCGGCCATCTTGCGATATAGAAGAGCGTAATCGTAAAATCAGAGTGACTTTGCTGAGATAGAAGCAGGCCGTGTTTGCTGAGTGAATTCGCGCCAAGATCTGAGGTTCTCCTCACCAACGACCAGGGATGGTTATATTCCCTGCAAAATGCTGATACTTGAGTGACTGTGAATGACCGGGGGGGTGAGCACAAAGCCCAGGATGTTGTCGCCTGTGTTATTTCGTCTTATTTTTCTCCTTCTTCTGCCTCTTCAGCGATTTCCACGGCGTGTCTCTCATGCGTTTTTCGCCGGCCGTTCTCCATGCGGGCTGTTCTGGGTCGGATTATGTCATGCCGGCCTCTGGGGCCCTTGGGCTCCGCGCCGCGACATTTAAACACCACCACCACTGCCAAAGCCACAGTGACAGCTACAGCTACAGCTACTTCTACTGCGACTTCCCCGGAAACGACGCATGCAGGATGGAAGTGGAAAACGCCAGAGTCGGGACTAGGCCGGCCATTGGATTTTCCTGGAGACAGCATACCGTCCGTGCTGCCAGATGTACCACCTCCGGAGTACGATGAACGAACAGACGTCGCGGAGTCTAGCGACAGACAACAGCGTGGCGAGGACCTGAAGACTGTATTTTATGGGTTCCTTCAGAATGCACAGCCGGAGCAGACCATGAATGCGCTGCTCGATCCCCGCTTTGCGGAGTATGTCGCATCCATGCCCCAGAGTACTTTTGTCGAAGCCCTGCAGTTACTCTCCCCTGTCTATTTTGTGGAACCATATCGGGAAATTCATCGCCCACTGCATCCAACCACTGTCCGCGCTAAAGGGTACCGGTCACTAGAGTCCATTTTTGACGACTTTGCGGAGAAGCTGGCCACTATTGTACAGTTGCGACAGTCCGCCGGGCATGTCCTAGGGTTAGCTGAGTATGCGCATCTCTTAGACTGCGCGCGGTCGATTGGTGATGCTGCAATGGCAGATATGATCTGGGAAAACATGAAGGAGGATGGCGTGAGCCCCGATGTGCAGTGCTACAATAATTACATGGGAGCCAAGGTGTGGGATGCGGCGCATGTGGGAAAAGAAAAGTATCACCTACGGATGACGCCATTTGCCTATCGCAAGCGTCGGTTCACTCATCCAAACAACGGCTGGCAGGGGTATGGGACTGCTGGACGGAGTGTTCGGAAGGAAGTGTTGCGCATCTTGAACGAGATGAGCGAGGCAGGATACCATGGGGACGAGACAACGTTCGTAAACGTTCTTGTCGCCTGCAGTCGGGTCGGACATGTCAAGGGCATCAAGAAAGTTCTTATGGCGGCCTGGAATATCAATATCGATACCCTGCTTGCAGAGCCAGACGACTCCAAAATACCGCCGGTTAGGGCTTACGATCCATCGTCGCCTTTACACCCCACAGAGCGTCTATTACTTGCACTAGCCCACGTCCTCGGCACAAACAACGACATTTCAGCCGCGCTACGGGTCATTGACTTCGTCGCTAACGCATACAACCTTCCTATTTCGGGGGATGTGTGGCGGGAGCTATTCGAGCGCACCTTCGTACTTTCGCGACCACGGTTTGGCCCAGATGCGAAACGCAACGCGAAGGGCAAAGTCTCCTACGACTTTTTAACCTTCATGTATGAAACGATGACAGCGGCACCATACCATGTCAGCCCGACTATCGAGGTCTACCACATTCTCGCCAAAACCGCATGGGACCGCGACCGTCTCTCTGCGTTCCTGCGATACATGCGCGCAGCCTACGAAATACTCTCCGAAACCCGCCGAAAGCGCAACAAAGCCCGGTCCGTCATACAGGGCTATCTGCACGCCCTTAAAGCTTACCCTTACCAACAACAAACCTCGCACATCCTGCATTCACGCGCCCTCGCCTCCGCCCTAAACACATACGACCTCCTCCGACTCCGCACTGCCCAACAAACCACCATTATGGAACGGCTTACCCGACTCCTCATCATAAACCACCGCTGGACGGGCCGCGACAATCCCGTCTGGGAGCGGGTCCTCCTCCCGCGCGCGATTGAGGAATGGCGCGACTTCTTACCAAAGTCATTTACGTATCCCATTCGTGGTGGGGTCGTGCAATTTCGGGGGGGTAGTCGCTGGGGTCAGCCGTTTTTGAATTCGCACGGCCGGGTGCCAGTGCGAAGGACCGGCGATGATGATGAACAGGGCAAGCGGGAGATTGAAGATGATTTTATCTGGGAGCAGTGGCGACGTGACTTGCCAGGTTTGGACTTTGATAGTCCGCCGTTGAATAAGCTGTTTGGGGGGTCTTGTGGTGTGTCATTGGAGTTTGATGACGATGCGGATGATTCTTCTTAGTTTGAGTGCTTGTTATCGTAGCCTGGATATCTGATATTCTTGCTCGACTGAACGTCAGCGTTGAGTGTGGGAAACTCATGTAACTCCTTCATAAGAGAAGATACCCCATTTAACCAACAGCGGCTATAATACACTTAGGCTTAATTGTACAGTAGATATCAAAAATTGTATACCCTGCCGATAGCAAGGCTAAATCCTCTGCTTCCTCAAATCATTGACAATCATATACCTCCCAATGGTGATCCACCCCCATCGAAACCAGACCATCTGGCTCTTATGCGCGTTCACCATGGCGGACTGCGCGGAGAGATACTCATTCACCGAGCTCACAAACAGCAACTGCCCGGGCGTCTCCTTATCCATACTCTTCCGCTGCGGAGCATCCTTGGACCACGCCGAGATAATGGTATGCAGGACTCCGCGGAGCATCGTCACCGGCGCATCAAAAATACCAATGTACTTCCGGAAGATACTGGTGGTCGTCAGCGTGTACAGCGCGACGGGACACGAGTAGCCAGCTTTATCTTTCATCAGCGCGCGCAGGAAGTGCACCGCACCGTGGTACAGGGAGCGGTGGTTGGGGTGGTTGCTGATGCCGTGGTGGTCGAAGGTGAGAAGGGCATCGATGGTGGTAACCGGTGCTGCGGTAGACTTGTTGTTCTCGCGCTTGCGGGCCTTGGTGGTGGTGGGTGTGTCGTGGCCCGCCAGTTCGGGCGCGAACGCGGAGGCAAGGACGGAGGTCATATCGCTGGCGGACCAATTGGCTTGCATGCTATCCGGGAAGCGCACAGGATCGTCCACGATGAATACATCCGAATCATCACGTAGACCGAGCTTTCGAGCGGATTTCTGGAGTTCTTCGGCGCGGATGCTGCCCAGGCCATCGGCATTGCCTTTGCATGTCAACGTCAACATAATCACTTTACCAACCCGACTCATACGTAACTCACCATTACTCAAACACAAAATCTTGAGATGATTGCCCAATTCCGGCCGTGTCAGTGCCAACACCGTTGGCGAAAAGAACATGGCCTCGTCGTCCGGATGTGCGATCAAGAGACATATCCGCTTGTTGTACAACCGGGGGAAATTGCGGGCGAATGGGGAGGATGAAGTGGAAGAGAAGCCCCAGAAAATGAATATGGCGGAGACGGCAAGGCCCAAGGCAAAGATGTCGGCGGAGGAGGGCATTTTCGACGTCTTTCCTTCCTTCCTCCTCTGGGGGAAATTGAAGAGGTCAGGGGGAGCTTGGAACTGTTCGGGGTTGAGGATGTGCTGCGGAGCTGGATGGGACTAGTGGGTGGGGAATGCGGTTCTCCGCATTTGGCAATTTGGTTAGCCCTAGGTCGTGCCGCTGCTTTGACGAGGGCACCGTGTTTCCCTTGGTCTTCATAAGAGTATCTATCTGCTGTTGCTTGTGGTGGATTTGGCCCGCATGCGCATTCCATCGTCATCCTCAGAGGTTGCATTTTCTCCCATGAGTATTTATCAGGGTATGGCACTATTGGCATCCTGTGTTTTAAATACTGAGCCAATGCAAAACTCTTTCCCTCCTGTAAAGACAGCTGCTTTGGAATAATCATCATAATTATTTTAATTATGGGGAACATTAAGTGGCCGGGGAGAAATCCCCTTTTCATGTTTCAGTCCCCTTTCTTCAACGCCACAGATCAAAGCATAGAAAAGATGAAAACGAGAACCAAAGAAACACGTCTAGATGGTCCCTGAGCCCCTTTTATCTTTCACAGCCGTCAAGACCAAAATATCTTGGAATAGGTCCTTGATGCCTGTGGATTAAAAAAATACACATTGTATCGTCAGCTTTGTACACAATAGCCCCGAAGCCACTCAGAGCATGAAACAAACCAGTCAAAGCTCACTCCTCTGAAAGCTATAGGAGAAAGAAAAACCATCCTTACCCCGACGCCAACTCATCGCTCCTTGCAGTTGCTCAAAAAAACACTGAACAGATGCCATATACACATTGTTGATATCGGTGGATACCTGAAATACTTCTAATGACCACTTAAACTGGCGATGGTCATTTGGTTGCCTAGCGCTATTTTGTGTCCCCAAAAGCCAACGGGTTTTGAAGCTTTCGGTGGTATCAACCCTACTATGCAAGAGGGACTCTGCGGCGCTCCATTTGCTCAAACCAGAACTGGCAACGTGGTTGGGTTTTTCCACCTTGCAAGTGGAGATTATGCTGAGTGTGCTGCAATGGACGGCCTGATTGTGGAAGGATATGGAGTAGTTTAGCACATGGTTCTCAGGCTTGGCGTACCTTGGCGTGTGAAGTGGTTGGGAAGTTCTATGGATGTTTATGGAGTTTCCTAACGGCTCCCACTCTTCTCATCTGTCCGCCATATACGATGTTTCTTTTACTATTTTCTCTTCGTTACCTGCCTATATCTTTGCTTTTGAACCGTTTTGCTTTGTTGTGCTTGTCTTTGCTTCCAAGTTGCTATTGTTATCTATCTTAAAACGAATTGAGACGAATCATTGGCAATGGAGACCTCAGTGATACAAGTTCAGGGTTCTATTCAACGACATACTTGATCTGGTCCAAATGTGTGGGAAGGAATTCGGGATCGTCTTGTGACTACTCCTTTACTTATTACGACGCATTGCAAGATCAAAAAGAATTCTGTTACTTCAGATGGGCATAGGACGTACGCACATCTTTCAATATTCGCTTTAATTGACGCAATTCAGAGCAAGTGAGAATAGTTGTAATGTCATGTTCTGCAGTATATTTCACTAAGCAGATGAAAAGCCAATACCTACATATATATACAAGGGCTTAACTTACATAATTACTATCCCAAAATTAGGAAAATATGCAGTCTGAAAGTCAAAAGTGTCTGATACCGCTAACCTCAAGGAACACTGCTATAAGAGTCAACCCCTATACATGTTTATTCCTCCATATTCCACTGAAACAGGGGTGAAGTTGTTACACTAGTTAGGAAATAGTATCTAATTGAACATGCTAACTATTTTTAAAGGGCCCACAATTTGCAGCTTTATCCATGGGATAATGAATAGAGTGAATAAGGTCTATCATTATATGATGTGGATATGATGCCTTGATATTGTTGTCAATATTGGGTAATTTCTGTGAATCCTTTGTAGAAAAATAACAAAGGACGCCAGAAAAAGCACAGTCCAAATTCAGTAGTTGTAGCATGATTATGATGGCATTTATTCTTAGGTTCTAAAATGGAATAAAGACAAAAATCTTTCGGTATGATATCCTTTATAGACTCGACATAGTTGTAAAATACAGAAACTATGCTAACTATATACAACCTCAGCTCCTCTACCATCACAAATTTATTCCGCACAATTAGGATACATACCACTTCATTGCAATCGTGTTAGACAACATGGATTTCAGTGACGCTAAACCCTCAGAAATCACATTTAAGCAGCCGCTGGCAAGCTTTGTATCTTCGGTGACGTTCCTTGTGGAAGTTCGCAGCATACTCTGTGTGATGAAAGTGGTTTGTCTTCTCTACTCCTAGGAGGCTCGACAGTAGTTTATACATACTTACGATCATGCCAATAGCATAACGGTAATGCCACCTCTTACATAAACGAATCAACCGCCTATAAACGATTGAGGGAGCATGGCTTATGTGACAGCGGAATCATACCCCAGTTGTATGGTTTCATGGAGAACATAGATGTCCGACATTTCCAGCCTCACTTGGAGATGTACCTCCTGGAAAAGCTCTCACCCAGTGCAATTTTCACAGAATACATTCCTCACATGCGGAAGATCATCCCGCAACTGTATACCGAAAGACGGATGCAGAAGTTCATCTCTGGTCTCCGAGAAATCCACCAGGCATTGGTGCTGCATCGTGATGTGAAGCCAAAGAACATGATGGTTGTGGAAAGTGACCCGGAAAAGGTTGTCTGGCTGAACTTTGATTGGGCTCAAACTCTCCATGCAGATAACCCGCATGATCAAGCACGAGATCGCTACATCAAGGATGAAGAGTTGGATCTCTCCGAGTTCGCAGAGAAACTTGTAAGCAATAGCTGTGGATGACTTGATGCGAATTTTGGCTCATTGGACGCTAATCTTTGTCCTGTGGCAGAAACGCGATAGTAAACGAGGAGAGATACATGATACCCACAAGTATTACTGGATCTAAAAAATTATTACCTCCCGACTTCAGGAGTATAATTACTTAAAATCCACCTGAGACCAGCATCAAAGGTCTAATGTATATGTGGGGAGGTGGTCTTTGCTATTGTGGCGCTGGTGACCGGCAGACCGACTACTCGGAGTACGTACGAAGAGTAGTTAGAAAGATCAACCAACTATCGAGTATTTTTCAGACCGTGTCATTTGTCTACGAAGTGGTCTATAAAGTGAATATTGAGTAGAGGTATCGGCTGCTATGAGCTGGCAAATTGGGCATGCGCTGTGCTCATACGCCGTCCTTGCACTCATGAAGCAATACTGCATGGTTTTGCATGCTCACTAGGTTCCCGAGAGTTAGTAGTCAGTAATTACCGTCTATGTAAAAATACGTCGGCCATTGTTACTGTGTCCACTGTATGAATGTCACCCATTGCATCTTTGAGCATCTGCATTCGGTGTTTTGAGGCCGGTCACGTGATACCATGATCGGAGAATAAGATTGACAGATCTGCAAGGTCGCCTTGAATGCCAGGGTCAGGATTCTGCAGGCGGTATAATTGGTTTTAATACCCCGTACAGAGTCGCAGTACCAGCAGAAGGTCTTGGTAACGGCAACTGCAGGTGCAGCCCCAATATACGAGAACACCCTCAGATGACACCGGGCAATCTCTCGGACCGGCACTCGGGACAGACTCCGAGATCCCAGCGGTACTCACCGCGCTAGCACGCCCTGTCGCAAAAGTTTCCCGTGGAGGCACCGTAAAACTCTTTGTCCCGTCTGTTCCGGCGGAGCATGATGGTCATCGGCAGATCCCACGCACCAAAGAGGAAGCTCGCTTGAGATGCGTGCGCTACTGTACTCTGTACAGGTTGCTGTCCAGTCGTAAGTAATGTCGTGATCATGGGCTGGCCGTGCGCTTGCGAATTCGTGGACCATCCTACAGTAAGCCATTGTATTGTCCGTTCTAGAATTGGTTCGGACAAGGCACCAGGCCGGATTTCATGACGCCACGTGATGGTGCCATGACGGCAGTGTGGACGAGGTTGACGATACAAGGGCTGGTGATGAGCATCATCAGGTGCAAAATGGGCAATATGGCAAGAGCATCACCTTGTACATACAAGTAGATCCGGGGTGGGAAGGTGTAGACTGTCCTCCAGAGGGTAACTATCCCAGTCAGTCACTGACTCATCTTCATCAGCGAGGACGTCGATTTGCCCAATCAGGCAAGTGGCGGACAGCGCGTAATCTCGATACAATACGCCCTGTTCCGTTACAGAAACCTGCTCCACTGGACCCACTGGGTGACAGATGCGCCAGTCTAGACCGGCAACTCCCGCGCCTGTGATTGGCCTATTCGCCGAATCTCCTAGAATCCAATAAACTAAAAAAAAATTTACGCCGTCATGATTCATTGTTTCATTTTCTTTATTATTTCATCCTTCGCTCTTCCGTTCTCAGCGTTGACTTGACCTTCTCCTTTCCACCTTCACCTTCACTTTCACTTTCTGCATGCTTCAGTCTACTGTCTACTGTCTACTATGCTGGATTCGCTACTATCATCTACCTTTTAGCTGATTAGTTACAATTGCATCATGCCTGGCCGCCTTCTTTCCAGCTTCGTTCGTCCCTCCTCTGCTCTTCATTCCTCTTCTTCCTCTTCCTCCCCTTCCAACTCTTCCTCGTCCTCCTCTGTCAACGAGATTCCTACATCCAACAACGGCAGTCATTCTGTGCTGCCGCTTGCGCTGCCCAGGAAGCCCGCCGTTTTCGTCAATCATGACCGTGCCAGATCGCCAGAGCGTCGCTTGTCCTTCGCTGTCGATCACTTAATCCATCCTCACCGGGACCATACCAAAGAGAAGCGCCGGAGTCATGGACGCTCCAAGGAACGGGCTGCGAAAGAGAACAGTGCCGCAGCGGCGGCCAAATTGGACGTCATTGTCGAGTCACCTCCGTTAGTCTGCTATGGGACACCTGCCAATTCCACGGGTGCTCTATTCTCCGGCCGCTTGCGCATTGAAGTTGTGGAATCAGCGGGCCCCATCACTCTGGACACCTTTGATATGCGTCTGATCAGCAAAACCACCGCCAAAAAACCCGTTTCGCGAGACTGTCCATCCTGCTTGTCTCGTACCGAGGAATTGACCAACTGGAACTTCCTTACTGAGCCGTTGTGCCTCAAGAGCGGCACTCATGACTTTCCGTTCAGTTACCTTTTCCCCGGCCACATCCCCGCGTCGTGCAGTGCGTCATTGGGCCAGATCGAGTACTTCCTCTCTGCCCGCGCACACAGCACCGCGGGCGAGAATTTCACTTACAAAATGCCCCTGCATGTAAAGCGTGCTTTGATTCCCGGCAACGACAAGTCGTCCATCCGTGTCTTCCCTCCTACCAATCTCACCGGCCGTATTGTGCTTCCCTCCGTTGTACACCCCATTGGCACCTTCCCTGTTCAGATGATGTTGAGCGGAGTGGTCGAGCGGGGCGAGGAAACCCAAACGCGTTGGCGGTTGCGCAAAATGATGTGGCGGATTGAGGAACACCAGAAGATCGTGTCAACTGCCTGCTCCAAACACGCGCACAAAATTGGTGGTGAAGGCAAGGGTGTTTTGCATCAGGAGACTAGGGTTATTGGTCACAATGAAGAGAAAAACGGCTGGAAGACCGATTTCGATACCGCTGGCGGTGAGATCAGCATGCAGTTTGAAGCCAACATCAACCCTACCTGCAACCCGGTGTGCGACCTCGAGGCGCCCGGTGGGCTTGAAGTCAAGCACAACCTCGTGGTAGAGTTGATCGTTGCAGAGGAGTTCTGCTCTAACCGGAACACGCGTCTCATGACTCCAACTGGTGCTGCACGTGTGCTCCGCATGCAGTTTGGCCTCCATGTCACCGAAAGAACCGGGCTGGGTATCAGCTGGGACGAGGAGATGCCGCCCGTGTACGAGGATGTGCCTGCCAGTCCCCCGGGATATACCAAGTTGGATGATGAGGGTTCCATGGAGGATTACCAAGGGTCTCCTCTTCCACTACCCGAGTATGAGGACTTGGTTCACATGGACTCGTTCCGGTTGGACAGTGACTCGTCCCCATGCTCTCGCCAACGAACGCCTTTGACCAACGATGATTTGACCCTTGCACCAGCCGGGGCTGAAAGTCGGCCTGAATCGGTACACATGGCCTAACGACAAGTAGTCGTCCCAATTTCCTCTACGATGATACGACATTGAATGATCAACACCAAGACAATACGCCAAAGACAGATTTTCTTTCTCCGTAATCGAACATGTCCTCGTTTGATTTAGACCAGGGTCAACGACCTGGCAAAAGTTCTTGTTTACTGGTTCCTTTCTTACAAGAAGTTATGGATTATCTGAGATGAGATGGTCTGGTTCTCATTTTGTTGGAAGCTCTGCATGATACCCATTCTTTCTCTTTATGATTTATGTTCTCTTTCCATATACTTTCTGTGTTATTGCCCAAAGACTTAATACTATGTATCTAATATTACTCTGATATAATTCTGACTACAGCTATGGAATACAGAACAGCCGTCTCTCTTACACCAACTGAATCTACGTGGGTATAAAAAGGTCATCTCGAGTAGTACATAACAAGCTGCAGCTGCAAGTAGCCAGGACCGTTACATTTTCATTATGAAGGGGTATCCTCTAGTTCTTTGTACATCCGTCTTTACACTTATCTTCATGACTGCTTTTTATTATCCAACAAGAAGATCACGAATCAAAAATCGGCCCAAAAGCCGGCACCCCCCTGGCCTCCAACTCGAAAACCACCTTCTTGGTAAGGCGAGGATTACTGATAACACACACGGCCTCCGCGCCAAACTCCTCATACAACCCCCTAACAACAGGAACCATATCCACGCGCCCAGACACATTCGTATCAATCACCAGCGGGTCCGGATCCATCCGGCCCACCAGATCCAGTATGCCCTCGCCGTAGGTCTTGGCCGGCGCGCGCGTTTGCCAGACCACCCGCATCGCGGGCCTGTCTGCACCATCGAGACCCAGGAAGGAGAGGCAGGGGCCGATTCCTGAGCCGGTGGTTACCACGATCAGGCGGCGGTAGACGCGCATGGCGTAAGCAAAGCCGTATATGAGAACGCCACGCTTCCAGAGGTGCGTGGGAGGGTTGTTGATGCAGGCGGTTGTCCAGTCGCCGGCTTTGGAGACGAGGCAGGAGAAGGTGGGCTTCTTCTGGTCTACTTGCACTTGCAGGGCTTTTTCTGCGTTGACGGTGGTGGTGCTGGTGGTGGTGGCTTCTCCATCTGATGAGGACTCGCTGTCTACCTGTGGCCGATAGGGCTCTGGATCTGGAAACGTGGCGAAGCCATGCCAATCGCGCAACGGGTGTCTGGACAGCTGCGTGCCCTTCCCGAAACTGGTGGTTGTATGGTCGAGATGCAGCCGGATGGCATGCGATGAGATGTATTCCGGCTGCACGCGGACCTTCCGCAGGAACACCCACGGGTGCACGATCGATACGACAGTCACCATGAGGAACCAGAAAGCCGGGAGACGAATGATGAATTGGCCCAGAGACTGGCCTTGTGCGGCGCTGGCCTCGTGCGAGAAGACCATTAGCAAGACCACGAAGAGCGCGACGACGAGCCATCCGGAGAAGCGGTGCGTGAGCTCGAAGTAATCGTGCAGTTTCATGCGGAAGCTCGGATACGCCA
Organism: Aspergillaceae sp. MA 6039; assembly: GCA_003004485.1. NCBI lineage: Eukaryota > Fungi > Ascomycota > Eurotiomycetes > Eurotiales > Aspergillaceae > Aspergillaceae sp. MA 6039. The sequence continues at coordinate 38,673 of PQMF01000034.1, read as the reverse complement.
CGACGATGATCATCATGAGCAGCGCCAGGATAAGGTACGATATGATAATGGGGGCCTCGGTGATGAAGCCCTGTCCTCCTGGGGGACTGGCGTATTGTCTCGTGAGAACGCCTACAAATCCCACGTACCACACCAACGACGCAATCCCGCATCCGCTATGCACGCCCCCATAGTGATACACCTTGGACGCGATGCGCCGCAGCCGCAATGGCCACGATCTGGGTATCGAGCAGGCCGTGTAGAAGATTGTGTTGACGACCAGAGGTTGCCGTGCCAGCCCGCACGCCAGGACATTCGCTGCGGCGGCGTTGATCAGCGCCATGAGTTTGCGCTGCGAGACCATCACGTATATAAATACGCCGATGTTGGCCAGAAAAACCAACGTGAAAAGTCTCCGGTAGATGTCCAGAACTGTGTACCGGAGTGAGGCGTACCAGGGCTTTTTGCCGTCAGGGTTTGGCTGACTCCGTTGGGCTTCGAGGTCGATTTGTTTGGCTGAAATGTTGGTTTTTGGCTCGCTGACATCTGCTTGCTTTTCAGATGCCGTCATGATATCGAACGACGCCTTTTCAGGGTCTTCGACCAGTGTTAATGTTGTCGATGTGCGTGTGGTGGTTGCTGCTGTCGTTGCGGTGGATGTTCGTGCATGGTGGCGTTTAGGGCTCGAATCCGCCAGCACTACCGGTGCCGGCAGCCCAATTTCTTCTTGCCCCGAAGACATTTCTTCTCTTGTACAGTTCACTGAGTCCACGAGTACAATACGAGGTTTCAGCAGGGGTTTTCAAAGACAGGACAAAGAAGTGCCGTGCAGTTAAGCTTCTGTCTTTCAACGGATGACGACTATACGGTAACACAAGAGGATGGATAAAGACACGCCAAACCTTGATATCCGTCTTTATTTGGCAGACAGTCAGTCAGATCCCGTCAGGTTCAGTTCAAGACAAGGCGAGCTGAGGAAAGGGAGATGAGACGAGAGTCCTGATGGGCTGGAAGACGCATTTCTTTTGAACTGCTCTGCCAATGGTACCTTCAGGAACTTTCCTGAACGGTGAGCGTACATCTGAGGAAGTGGGCATTCCACTCCATCCAACTCTGAGAACGCTGCCGCTGGTCCGATATCAGTGCTCCAACCCTCTCCAGCCCAATACTGCCCCAATATTGTCGGCTGGCAGCGGTCAAGGTGGCGCTTTCTCGATACTACAAACTCAATATCCCACACAGGTCGTGATGTCTTTGGGCATCATCGGCTCATTCCCCCTCCATTCCACGTACTAGACCGGTCAGCTCTTGCTCATCTGTCTGGTTCGGCTCCCCAACACATGTGATATTGGCCGGGCTGAATGGAGTCAATGATGAAGAGACATCCGTGCAGACCAGGTCTGGCCATGCCATGTTCAACCCCCCCCGGAGGAAGCGCCGATGTGGAGGCGTACGCTCGCGCCATCATCACCGTCAGCACTATCGTCATTTCGCATCTAGTACCTACCTATGGAGTAGACAGACCTTCCGTTTCCGGCTGTGCTCCTTCAGCCCTGAACCATAATCAACAAGCAAGACCACCCGTCATCGGACCAGGGAACGCACGGTCCGGCTCGCCACGAGGGTGGGTGTGGACGTGAAGTAGCGGTCCATGTCCGTCCGATCCGGGTTGGAGTTGCGTCTCAGGATCGGACTAGCCATTGGCCAAGAAAAGATCGATAATCATGGTTCACGTACGAGATCAGTATCTGGCTGGAGATGGATCGACGAACCACCTGGACAAACGGCAACAGCACATACCCATTCCGTACATGTACATACAACCTTTGTATAGACCTCCATTTCGGGGTCCACGTCTCTCCACCCTGTGAACTCTTGTGTGTGTGTCAAAGCACCGGCAATTGGTATACGTTGACCGATAATCGGACGACCGGGAGTCAATAATGTCACCAAATGAGTGGATGATGGGGACCAGATGAGGTCCGGTGGGCTGGAAGAGAACCTGGACCAGGTCCGATCAGGTCAGGTCAGATCCAAACTTGGCCCAGGATGGCAAGTGGTATGCGATAGTTCAATGGCCTTTGGGGCATCATGTCTGGGTCTTCCGTCTAAGCTCAGGTGGTTATGCGGCAGCTTCAATAACGCAAACGCAGACGCAGCTTATGGCGATGCATCGGCATACAGCCGGTACAGACACAGGGATCCTGGCAATCTTTTTTCTTTTTTTTCTTTTTTTTCTCAATTTTTCTTAACTCTATTTCCTTGTGGGTGAGAGAGGACGCACCACCATCCGGGATCTACTGTGCGAATGTCAGCCGGGAATTGATCGGATCGCAGGCCCCAAAGAAAGAAGCATGCATGAACTATCGAATCCACAGTTTCGGGGTCCGATCCACGATGGTCGGGTTTTCAGCTACAGCAAACCCGGGATCGCATTTCCAAATTGGAGAGAGAAATGATGTTGATACAGAATGAAGTCGACGAGTATACTCCTCATGTCGCCCACAAGGGCCCGAACCGTGGATGGAACTGGGTTCCTGTTGGAGCTCAGCCAGACCCAACAGGCGACGAGAATTCTAATTAACTTATGCTTTTTATGCTTTGAAGTCTGGTCTGGTCTCCGGCGCATGAGTGGTTCGTCGGCCGGTCCACTCCAGACTCCAGCCACAACCAGACACAACAAACACAAGGCATGGATCAATTGCCAATCCAAAGTCAAAGCCAGAATGACTCTTTGGCAATCAGTCTTCCCAAGCTTCGGTCAGGCCGTGATCCTAGCGGAGGCTGAACGGCCGGTGGTGGACCGGCGCCACGCCCTAAAGCACCCGAATTCCAAATCATGGCCGCATCTCACATCAAAGAAATGGAATTATGGCAGCAATCCCTCGAGTGAGAGCCCGCAACGGCTCTGAAGGATGAGGGATGGAGAGAGGCCATGACAAAACAGGTCAGACGCTTGTGTTTCCTTTCTTATATCTATCGCTGGCCCATCTCTCGGATGGTCACTGAATTGTTCTTTCTTTTTTCCCTCCTCCACCTCGTTATCACTACTAGCACTGCAAAATCCCTAGAACTGCCGGTCTTCAATAATTACTTATTATTATTCTACCCCGTCGCCATGGGTCTCTGGGAATCATCCAGTGAGGATGCCTCGACATACACCGACTTGTTGACCTTTGCCTTTCGGGGCCCGTCGCATACGACGACCACCGGCCTCTCTTCCTTGATGCCGAAGACCCGGCGCGGTCGCTGACAGCCAGCCAGTTCAGGTCGCTAGTCCGGACCCTGATCGCTGGCTTGCAGGCTCATCATGTGCAGCGAGGCGACTGTGTTCTACTGCATTTGGGAAATAGTGTAGGAGTTCCTTCTACCGCATCCGCGAACCACGGCTGGGAGATCATAAGTAATTCATAAAAAAGTCACGCAAATACTGATCGTCTGCACTGTAGATCCTATACCCCGCCTTGTTTTTCAGCATCATCGGCGCCGGAGGGGTGTACATGGGCTCCAATCCTCGCAGTCCACCGGATGAATTGGACCATATTCTCGCGCTGGCTGAGCCCAAGTTGATTATCACTTCGGCGGATGTGTTGCCGACCGTGCTGAACGTGGCTGCCGGTCGAGGCATGCTCCCCAGCCAGGTGTGCTCCCTCGACGCGCCGGCGCCGCAGTATGTCACACAGCTCCTGCAATCCGGATCACTGGCCTACCCGGGCGTGATTGCATCGCTGCTGCCGGAGCGCCACGGAAAGGGAGAAGCAGGAGCCGCATATCACCGACACTTTGCGCACCTCTTGGCCTATGGTGAAAACGACTGGGTGACCTTCAACGACGAAGCGATCGCAAAGGCCACCCCGGCCGCCATGTTCTCAACCAGCGGCACGGGGGGGCTCCCCAAGGCGGCCCTGATGTCGCACCATGCCGTTATCTCGCATCATCTCAGCATCGCCTACGACGTGCCCTACCATGTCACGCGATTGATGTCGCTGCCCATGTTCCATCTGTTCGGGTCCCTGTGGGCGCACCTGTTCCCCGTGCGCTACGGCCAACCCCTGTTTGTCCTGTCGCGGTTTGACCTCATGCAATTCGTCGCCGCCGTCCACCAGTACCAGATTACCGAAACCTACCTGGTGCCGGCGATGGTCCAAAAGTTTAACCAAAGCGCCCTGCCCATGGAGCAGTTCCTCGCGTCGCTGCGCTACATCGGGGTCGCGGGCGCCCCCATTGACGCGGCTTCCATGGAGCAATTTCAATCCAAGCTGCATGTCCACGCCTTCGTCGGCCAGCTGTGGGGGATGACGGAGACTGGCGTGGCGTTCCAGAACCGCTACGTTGATCGCGATGAGCCCGGGAGTATCGGACGCCAGACGCCGGGGTACGAAATCCGGCTGATCGGGGCGAATGGGGCCGCCGTCCTCCAGGACAACAAACCGGGTGAGCTGTATATCAAAGGGGCCGGCCTGCTCATGGCCTACAAGGGACGCAATGATGCCAAAGATGAGCATGGCTGGTTCCGCACCGGCGATGTAGCATACACGAAGAATGGACGGTATTTCATCGTCGGACGGACCAAAGAGCTCATCAAAGTCCGAGGGTAAGCTTTCTTCGTGTTTCTTCTCCCCCCCCCAAAAGATTACCCTGATAACAAAATATAGTTGGCAAGTCGCCCCAGCCGAAATCGAAGCCGTCCTGCTCAAACACCCGGACATCCAAGACGCCGCCGTGACGGGAGTTACTCTGAAAGATAACATGACGGAAGTCCCGCGCGCTTTTGTAGTGCGCACCAAAATGTCTTCCAACCCCCTTACCGAAGAGGACGTCTACTTGTTTGCGCGCCGCCAACTCGCCAGCTACAAGGCCCTGGATGGCGGTATCGTCTTCGTCGAGGATATCCCGCGCACGGCTAGTGGGAAGGTCCAGCGCTTCAAGCTGTCACAAATGAACTCGTACCGAGGCATTGTGGATACGCTGCTGGCCGAATGGGGAGCTACGGCTGCGGCCAGAAAGGCCAATATGCAACAGGGAGTTCCGGTTATTGGGGTTACCGGATGACTCTCTCTGTTTCTCTTTCTCTTTCTCTTCCTTCTTCCTTGTTTGGTTCTGACTCTGGTTTGGTTCGGTTCGGCGTTCATAGGTTGGGGTTTTGAGGGATATGACTATTACGTCCATGATGCTGCGATGACACTCCAACCACAATAACATAGTATAACAGACTATGCTCCATAGACTTCAAATAATCCAACCCAATTCGAAACTCTATGAAGAGTCTTTCCTATTCCGTCTGTCGATCAACCGTCCTTGACATTGACACTTGACACCGCTAGATCTTGACGAGCGACCAGATTGCCTTCAGCGCTAAAATCTGAAGGATTTAAAAGGCATGGTTGGGCCGTTCACACATCCCGGCTATGCTCCAGTTCGTACCAGAGTCTGCTCGCCCTTGGTTGCTTTGTGTGATTGTCCTCGGGGTAGGAGTACTAGTAGCCAGCCTTGACATGTTTTCCGTGTCATGCCATAGGGGTCTGCTTCTATTCTTATCTGCGGAGTATTACACCGGACGATTATCCATTTTCGGCAGGGGGAGCAGTGTTCAACTTTTATCTTGTCGATGATGTGAATACTCTGGTTCTAGACTAGTTTTGGAGATGGTGTGATGTTTACTACAAGCAGCCCGGACATCCCGATTGTCCGGAGTATGGATGCCCCCCTCCCGGCTAATCTCCATGACAGGCAATAGTCGACACTATTGTTCGGATGCAAACGACCGCGTATCTTGCCTCGAGAGCAAAAGTACGTACTCCGATCCCTGAGGCTGAACTTGCAGCGTATCATCGACTCCACTGCAATCCCGATCTATGGAACGGACTACTAGCATTAGTGTCAATCCTCAGCCTCAGCCATTGTGGCGCAGGTGCCGTTGCTCAATATCATTCGCCCACTCCTTGTTGTTGGTGGTAGCAATAGTGGTTCTTGGTGTCTTGCTCGTGTAGATGTGGATGTGGATGTTGTTGATTTCCAAGAAACCGATCCATGATCGTCCTGCCATCCATACGGAGTAGACACACGGACACGCGGACACGGACAGGCAACAAGCAAAAAGGAATGCCGTCTAGTTGTTTTCTTTTTTTGTCCACCTCGCCTTTGTTGCCGAGATCTTGTAGTGTAGGCTGAACCAGACAGTGGTTGGGCCTATTGATTCGATTCAGTGGCGTCCAAAAAAAAAAAAAAAAAGAAAGAAAGAAGAAAGAAAGCCTCGGCAGATGGCTAGATGCAGGCAAGTCAATGCCGGCTTCTCTTCAGAAAACAGCTTGACCATCCTGCGGGAGATTCTTCTTTGGACGCGGGCACGGACGTTTCAATCTATGGCAATTTTCCGGGGTTCTTTAGGGCACCGTCCTGCCAACCGACAATGTCCTGGGTCAGGTTCTGCTGCCCATCAGGCGAGAAGAACTTCGTACGGCTCTCCAATAATGAGGGTGGTCTTGTCATTTGCAAATGTAATTTCATGTTTTCAAGCTTGTCTTGGGCTTCTTTGATAGTTCTGCTGCTTTGCTGCCAGTGTCCTTTAGGGCCATCATCCAGGCGAGTTTTACTTCCGATCTTCCACTTGCGTCACCGCATCTTGAAGTCTTTTCGTCGGGCTCATGTTTCCCAGATGGAAAGATTCTGTGCTCTATATGGAATGAGCGGTGTTGCTATGAGCAGGCTCATCAACCATACTCGTAGTTGATAGTTATGATGGTAATTGGAGGATTCCCAAAATGGCAACTATTGCTGGGGTTTAGGACAACCATTGGAAAATAATTCATCTCTCAGCTAGAACGCGTCATAAAGAACTCAGTATATGGTCTGACAGATAAAAATCTTCGAGTTTGCCGGGAATAATCCGATAGATCCGTCTGATCTCCTTGCTCGTTGCGTTCTTGGGCTGCCAATGCCACGCCACGGCTCAATCCGTCAGGATCAATAATCGCCAATCCAGATCCGATCGATCTATTTCCACCCTCTTCTCCGGCGATACATAATTACCAATCTTGCGCTGATCACTTGCGCAGCGGCAACACGGTAATCCCCCCTCCCCTCATGAGCAGAACTCAGCTTTCTCCAAGTTCCACCAAATGGTCACATCCCTGGGTCAATCGATTCCCCTGTCCCGATCGTAGACTCGACTGTATAATGCGCACGGACAGTGTTCGTGAGAGGGTGTGCGTGTCTACCGGGAACCAATCCGCATGGGGAACCATCGCGGTATATGGCAGAAGGTTTGCGGTGCGCGCCGCCAGACTCAGCCGTGCATCCATTGAGCCGAGAGAACAGGGTTGCCACATCCTGTATTGGCTATAATTCGCACCCGGAAGGGCCTTCCGGGTTTGCCATGATGATGGAGAAGTCTTCGTATCGTGCGGGAATCAGCTGGAAAATGCAATGGATCACCCCCCTCCTCCCTGGAGGCCCTCGTCCATTAGCGCTGCTGAGGGTCCAGTTGTGCGGCGGCACACGTGGTAGCAAGGCTCTTTGACTGCCTTGGTGGTAGTCGGTGTAGACGATTCGCAAGCTAGAAAATCCCATACCCCTTCCACCAGGCCCCCCATCCCAAAGGTCCCAGGGCTCCAATCACAGATGCCCCAAACGGAACTTCCAGGATACTCCACACCCACAGCGTCCCGATAGCCGGCGCTCTCTTCATCACGGCATAGTATGGAGCCTGATTGGTGACGGTCATCAACTGGGCACCAAGGAGAAGGGACAGCGGCAGGAATACTAGAGTCTTCGGGGATGGCGGGAAGGTCAGGCGTCGAAGGAAGGACACCGATAGCTTTTCCGGGGTCAAAGGAAAAAGTGATACTCCGTGGTCACTGTTGTCTGCCGCATCCTCACCAATTCGTCCAAATGAGATGATATGCCCATGAGCCAGATGGATCAGGAGCGTAAGAATAGGAAATGCAACAAAGGCAGACTCGCGAAGGAGATTGGATAACGGGATCTCGGCCGCATATTGGTACGCCGCGAGGTACGCCAATGTCAGATGAAGAGTTGTCAGGGGGAAGGAAAGGAGGATCGTATCGAGAAATGCTGGCAGAGGTTGATCTTGAGCTCCCTCTTCTCCTTGGGATGCTTCATGTCCTTCCTTTCCTCCCCCTTCCGCCTCTTCTTCAACATCCGAAATCTCCCCAGTCGTCGGGTCGACCGTCACGAACCGAGTTCCTGTCGCGGATTTCGCGTCCAATGACTCCAGTTGACTCGTTTTACCAGGTCGTAGATTGCCGTTGCGTTCTGAGATGATGTCCACCAATGTCTTCCCATCCTTCTGGTTCTTTGACGCAGTATCTCGGGGTGGATGAGCTAGAGGGATCACGGAGGGATCGAAGTCATCAGGTGAAGCGGTGGCCGCAGCAGCTCGTCGTTGCTTTCTGTTCCTGGGTGGTTCCATTTGTCCTTGATTATCCACGGGGGGAATAAACAGCAGTGGAGGGTAGCTGGGAGAGGTGTTGAAATGTGCAGGCTGTCGCTCCTCGGCCCTTGTGAGATCTATCGTCACCGCCGGACATAAGCGGAGCTACGAGTCGCGTTTCCAAAATCGCGATTTTTGCTCCTTTTGCTCTTTCTTATTCTACGAGCGTTATGACGGGATACTTGAGAATGTGTCAGAAGATGAAACTTGTTCGAAATACGGATCATTCAATATTGTTACCATTGTCCCATATTCATATCGGAACCACAAGTCTCCTAACATATTCTAAAACAATCGCAAAATCAAGAATCTCACATCCCAGCCTGTAACACCTTCACCAGAGAGATAGACCTACTGCCAAACACGGGTCCCTTAGCCAGCTTGATACAGAGCTGGGCCTGCCACCACATGGGGGTTGATCATGCTGATATTAAAAGGGGTCAGGAACGGATCAGAGTCCGTGATGGCAATGAACATGGTACCGTTGACGGCCGGATCGCCATCGAAGGTTTGCATGTCCGGCTGCATGGTCGTTCCCGTGCTTGAATTCATGCCGCTCATCTGCAGAGGTGTGTAGGTGACGTTGAGTTGCGACACCCAGACTACGAACTGAGGACTGCCGGCCGAGGTCGAAGTGACATAGCTGTTGTTTGGTCCTACTGCCTTGCCGGGGCTTTCCCACCTCAAAGCGACCTGACGACCCGGGTATGAAAGGGGGATCGTACGGTTTCGGGTGATTGCCGGACTGCAATTCTCGCCTATGGTAGTGGAGTTGATGCAAGAATAGGCCCCAGAAGCTGAGCTACCTCCAGAACTAGTCGAGGGGCCTCCAGAGCTAGTTGAGTTAGACGCAGCCGTGCCATTTGAGGTGTTCATTCCAGAAGTCAAGGTTTGGTTGTATGCTCTCGATCCGTCCAACAAGTTCGGGTTGGGCTGGTTCAGGATACGCAATGCTGGGAAGTTCTGCCATGCCAACCGCGTCTGTTGGGCTGGGCAAGAACTGATATATGGTGCCAAAAGGGTCCATGCCCAAGACTGGGGCACACCAACCTCAAACCAGATTGGCATTGGGAAGAGACCCTCAAATTGTCGGAAGATCATTTGCTGGCGGGCTTCAGTGGTGATCGTTTGGGTCAGTAGCGTTGCAGCTTCCCGAGAATCCAGGTGAGCCAGGAATCCATATACTCCGGCCTCAGTAAAGCGAGTGAGCTTCTGGCAGAAGTCCACGAATTCTCGGACACTCGTGAATGGATAGCTGTACTGGCATTGCCTGGGGGCCGCGGCTCCCAGAATGTTGGTAACCAGAGTAGCATGCCCGATTTCTTGCTCTGCCATAAATTGAACCAAATAACGATCTTCTGGCGTAAGGCCCGCAGCCCCAAAGTCCGCTTCAGAGAACTGAGCAAGACCAGCGTAGAACAGGTCGAGCTCAATGTATTCAGCATAAAGGACGAGTGCCTAATCCTTCAGGTCAATAATCCGATACGGTTGCAACTCGACCATGATAGAAACGCTCAAAGGACATACCAGAGACTGGAAGTCAAAATCACTTTTTGCATTGTAGACAGGCGTTGTTCCATTCGTCCCCACGCCACCAGCTGGAACAAAAGGCGCAGGCACGGGATCCTGAAGCCGGCCATCACTGGGATACGTGGTAGCTGATGGAGCCACTCCCAGACTCGAGATATTTGCAGCGAGCGTTAAGGAAGCATTCAGGGCCCCTGTGACCGTTGGAGACCCTGTATACGGAGTATGAACCATCGAGGGTGCGAAGCTCACAACAGGAGCCGCCGTCGTAGCCCGGGCCAGATGCAAATTCGGAAGGGCAAGAGCACAGGGGACCCAGCCCAGCAAGCTGAGCATCATCAAACGGTTCGACGCCATGTCCGCAGTGGTGCAAAATACAGTTCTGTCAGCAGAGTTTGCCTGAGAAATCACCGAGACAAACCCTACGCAGGTGGCAGTGGGTATACATATAGCCCACAGCATGAGCCTGACGCAAATGCAGCATAATCAACTTGTGTGGATGCCACTGCTTCATGCGCTAATAGCAGGCGAATATACATCGAACGTGACGTCCGCCTTTCGTACGTCAAGCCGGAGATTCCGAATAGTCCACCAATTCGAGAACCCGTTACCCAGGAACACCGATGGATCAGGGGTAAGTCATCATGAAAAGGCACGGAAGCTGTCAGGTCCCGGAGTGGCCCTCAGAATCATGGACCTGCTGCAACTTTGACTAGAGGGTAACAATTTGCAACGCCAATCTGTATGAACGCTCACCTACAGCAGGCTCTGGACAGCCATTTCAATTCATCTCTTCATGCACATCATGTCACGAAGCTGCAACCTTAAAACCCTGGATCTGTCTTCATCAACACAGTAACAATGACGTTGCCTGAGGCACGCTGGTCCGCGGTTGATACTGGCAGACGCCCGTGACCGTGATAGCTGAATTCATCATCGAGTCAGCTATCGAGGCCCAGGCAAATATTAATCCGTTCTTCTTCCTGGTAAGCCCTAGGAGCTTGGCAGGATGAAGTCGTCTTTTCTTATCGGGAATAGTCAGATGACACTGCCAGCAGCGAAAACGACTATTTCAGCCATTGAGAAGTAGTAAGCAAGTTACACCTGTCCGTGGCTCCCACGATGTGTTTCATTATGGCATTCGAACACAGATAGCGGAAGAGGATAGAGCCCCAAGCAAATGCGCACCCCGCACGATGGGCTTAGTAAGGGGTCACTTCAGGAGCTCAATAAATTCGCAATCAGCCAAAGTCGGAGAAACGGTCCTGTTGCATATTCCCTTTTTCAATTAAAGTATCGCAATCATGTCATCGCACCTCGAGGCATCCCAGTTGTTCTCTGTAAAGGGCCAGGTCGCCGTCATCACCGGCGGCGGAAGTGGTAAGCATTGGCAATTTGATATCAATGCTCTATTGTTCTACGCTGCTAACTGAACACCCCAGGCTTGGGCCGCACAATGGCTCAAGTACTCACTGCCAATGGTGCCTCCAAGGTTTTCATTATCGGCCGCCGCCTCGAGGCATTGCAAGAGACAGCAGCCCTAGGGCCGCAGGGCACGATCATCCCAGTGACCGGCGATATCTCATCGAAGGAGTCCATCCAAGCCGCCTATGAAAACATAGCCTTGCAGACGGACCATGTCGACCTGCTGCTCGCCAACAGTGGCGTGCTGGGACCCGAGACCCGTCATCCCACCAATCCCGATGGCTCGAAGGCTGGCCTCTCCGAAGTCCGCGAGAAGCTCTGGTCTATCGAGATGGACGACTTTTCGAACGTGCTGCATACGAATATTACAGGAACTTTTTTCACCGTCGTTGCCTTTCTGCCGCTGCTCGAGGCCACAAATAAGCGGCGGCCAGCGCCTGTGCCTGGGGTTCCTTCGGCGCCAACGGCCCAAGTTATTATCACTTCCTCCATTGCAGGGTTCGTGCGTCTGGTGCCTATTGGCTTTCCGTACAACCTTTCAAAGGCGGGCGTTACGCACCTGATTAAGATGCTTTCTACCTATCTCTGCGAACACGATATCCGGGTCAATGGTATTGCTCCGGGGCTGTACCTCTCGGAGATGGCTTCGCCTGCGTTTGAAGGGCGCGGAAATGGGGTGGCTGACGGCTCCTTCCCTCGAGACTGGATTCCTCTTACGAGAAGCGGTAGTGAGCAGGACATCGCGGGGTTGCTTCTTTTCTTATCGGGGCCTTCTGGGAGCTACATCAACGGTAGCATCATTGTGACCGATGGTGGTAGACTGAGTGTGTTGCCATCAAGCTATTGATAGATAATAGACCGGATAGCCTGTTACATGACTACCGCCATTGAATTGAAGTAAATACCATCTCCAGTCATGCCTGGCAGATCCGGAGCAATTCGAATTTGCAAAAGCAGTATCACCACAGCCCCAGCAGCCTCAGATAGTTGCCGCCAACCGCTGCACAAGGTAATCTAAAACGTTGATTCCTGGATACTTTTTCTGCTGATCACCTCCATATGTTCCGGGCAGTGCCTCGATAAACTTGTCCATGTTAGGATTACAAAAGTAGGCAACACTATAGCGCGCCGGATATGTATCAGAGCATCCCTGGTCACTATCACCTCCAGCTGGCAGGGGTGGCTCAACGACCCGGTGACGCGTACTCGTAATGGTATCATTGAACCATCGAGCCAGTAGATCTCCGGCGTTTACGACGACGGTATCCGGGACAGGAATCACATCGACAAAGGTCTCTTTTGGACTGCGTACCTGCAATCCTCCATGTGCATCCTGGAATAGAAGCGTGATTGTACCGTAATCGGTATGTTCCCCGCCACGAACCTGTCCCGGTTGTCTCTGGAAGATCTCCTTAGGGACAGGTGGATAATGCAAAAGACGGAGGTTATTATCTCCCGCGTCGATGTATTCATCGAAGAAATGCTCCGGTAGACTCATCGCCAATGCTATAGCCCGCATAATTTGCATATGGAGGAGCTTGCATTGGTCCCCGAAGGATAACATGGTCTGTTTGAAAGCCTTGCCTTCTTCGTCGAAATGATCTGGCCAGCGATTTGGTAGATCACCCACGTCTTCGCGGCCAATTTCCATTGTCTCCTTAAGATCCGGATTGGTATCTCGCAGGACGCCAATTCCAGAAATATCGTCTGATTGGCTCAATTTTTCTTGCCCTGTCGCGATGTAGCCCCGATTAGACTGCGGAGTGGTCCAGCACAGACTGTCTTTTTGATCCCGGGGTCGAGCAAAAAATCTGGCAGACGAGGTAAACACATTTTGTACTATAGATGGTGCAATGCCGTGGTTCTTAAGATAGACGAAGCCGGAATTCCTAAAAGCGTCCGTCACGGAGACTGCCACAGTGTGTTTCTCAGCCGGCGTACCGCTCAGAAATGGAGCAAAATCGATTACCTGGTGCCAACATTAGCTTGTGAAAACATCAAAACCAAGCCTTCTTGGAGTCAAGCTCACAGGGATGAGAATACCGTCCCCCTCTATAGCAGCGGATGTTAGCTTTGTACCAGTGCTGTCCATTATAGGCGTATAGTTCAACGGACTTGATAAGATGTTTCCTGTAGGAGATTGAAGTAAGCCCCCTCAGGAGAAAGAGGATATCCGGGAAGGAGGAGCAATGATGGTGAACTGGGGGAGCTACGTCAAGGACCAAAGATAAAAGTGCCAGTTATCTTGCCTTCATGCATGTAAGGCTTATCAAAGCCAGCCCCTCCTCGTCCTGTTCCGTACAACAACCTCAACATCTCACCAAGTCAAGAGCACAGCAGAGAAAAATATAAAATTAAATAAACTATAATAAAAAATGACCTTCATAGTCGACATTCATACTCATGTCTATCCTCAGTCCTATATGGACATGCTCCGTTCTCGAAAAACCGTCCCTTACATCCACGATCCCTCTTCCACTGACGCTCCTCCCCGCCTAATCATACTTTCCTCTGACGATGGTCCCTCTACGCCTCTTGAGCAGCGCGGCCGTCCGGTGGACTCCTCGTATTCTGATATTAACGTGAAGTTGGCATTTATGCGCCGTCATGGTATCAATGTCAGTGTTATCTCCCTTGCGAACCCGTGGTTGGATTTCCTCGAGCCCGAGCAGGCTCAGCCTTGGGCTGAAAGGATCAATGATGATCTAAGCGCGACTTGTACGAGGGTAAATCAAGAGAGCGAAGAGAAGCTCTTTTCTTTCGGGGCACTGCCATTGAGTGCTCCCAGTTCGAATATTGTCGTCGCGGAGATTGAGAGGTTGAAGACGCTGCCGCATCTGCGGGGCGTCATCATGGGGACATCCGGATTAGGGAGAGGTCTCGATGACGGAAGGCTAGATCCAATCTGGGAATCCCTGGAAAGAACAGAGACCCTCCTCTTCTTGCATCCCCACTACGGCCTCCCGGATGAAGCCTTTGGTGGCTCCGATGCTACTAACCGGTACGGGCATGTCCTTCCCCTCGCTTTAGGATTTCCCCTTGAGACAACTATTGCCGTCACGCGGATGTTGCTAGCGGGTGTATTCGATCGTTTCCCCAGACTGAAGATTTTGCTCGCCCACTCCGGTGGAACACTTCCTTTTCTTGCTGGCAGGATTGAGAGCTGTATTCAACATGAGCGGAGGTTCGTCGCGAATGGCGGGGACCTACCAGGGCCTCAAAGAAGCGTCTGGGATGTGCTCAAGGCTAATATCTATCTTGACGCTGTGGTGTATGGCGCGGCTGGCCTGAAAGCGGCAGTGACAGCGGCCGATGGAAGTGATCGTCTACTATTTGGTCTGGCTATTCTTCTGTTTCAAGTTTTAAAGAAATTGCTGACCTGAGATGGCAGGGACCGATCATCCATTCTTCCCTCCGTTGAACGGCAAAGAGAGCGATTCATGGCCAAGTGTGACTACAAACTATCAGGCAATCCAGGGTGCATTCGATGGAGATACAGCTGATGTGACTGAAATCTTGGGAGGGAATGCTGCACGGATTCTGAACTTAGCATAGGCATACTACTTTCTTAGAGTAATACCCTTTCTTACATCAAATTCAAATATATCAGTACATTAAAGAACTACCTCGTAACGAACACATAATCAATATTGTAAAGGCAAGTAAGTAGAATATACAAACAGCACAAATATAAGGGGAGATAAAGGCAATCTCAAAGGTCAGGCTTTATTCTTTCTGGCAGTCCTTCGTCAACATATCCCACCCCAAGAGCCTCCATACTTCTTGCACAAACCAATCAGGAACTGCCTGCTCCGGTATCTGGGCACACAAGCGCAGCTTCGCCAACTCACATGTATCAAAAGTGGGCAATTTTAAGGACTTTTGGAAACAGTCATCATCTGTTCCGAAGACAGACTGAAGGATAGTACTCTGTAAGCTCTCTTTTATCCCTTCCGTAAACTTCTGGGTTGTTGGAGAAGGTTGGTTAGCATTCAGGTAGGTTAGGATCCGTTCCAAGACCCAGATGAGATGCTTTGCCTCTAGCTTGGCCGCACAGAGTGACTTTTCGTTCACATTAACGTCCTTCAGGCCCTGAGGGAGTGGGAGCTTCGAGGAATCAATACGGAGATCTGGTCGTACTTGCAGGTCTTGGAAGACGAATAGGCACAGCAGCCTGCCCACGCGATTCATGAGAAAGTACAGAGCCCCCTGCATGAGTTCTTGGTGCTCTTCATAGGCCAAATCCAGAGACAGTGTCATAGTCCCTAGCAGACGGGTAATCTGGCTGGCTAATTCGTCGTCTGATCTCAATTCTGGCCGTTGGGGCTTTGCGCCCTGTTTTCGCTTCGACTTTGCGTTTGGCTTTGAGGGGGCAAGCATTTGCTCAGCCCTGACCATGCAGTATTGTTCCAACATCTTCATTGCGGCATCATACAATCGGACAATGTGATAAGAGACCTTCCCTATATCAGACACGGCTCCTTCTGTGGCACATAGCTTTGCTAATGCTTGATAGAGAAGCTTCATTGCGTTTTCGACACTGCGTATGACAGAACCGATTTCAGGGTCCTTCTTTTGCAGAACAATTATTGCAGTTGACCGACCAGCGGCCGCTTTCTTTTCTTGGACCGAATCCAGCAAGTTGCTTGCTGCTGTGGTGGAGAGATCGACAGCAGCCTGTACAATACTCGAGCGATTTGGCCGTTTCTGCAAAACTTTTTGGAGCGTGTAGAAATGCCTCATGAATGGTCCCGTATCTATTCATGTCACTCAGCATGGCGGCACAGTTCAGTAAAGATACTGAACTCACTTTCTTCCTTAAATTCTATCATGTCAATAATATTGGCATTCCCATCCTGTATGCCCGTCGTCAGCACAGGTGCTTGTGTTTTTGCCCGTTTCCGAGCAGTGGCAGCGCCGCCGGCGTTCTTAGGGTTGGCCTTCCGCTTGGACGACTCGGATGCTTTCTCGTCTCCACCAAAATTCGCTGTCTGTGACCTGGCATGAAGGGCCTCATTGCGCTGCTCTAGTTCAAAGATACGATCTAGTAGTTTGCTTTGTTCTGCTTCGGATTTCTCGTATGCTTGCTGCCAGAAGGAGACACTGTCGAAGAACTTGTCCGACAAGCTAACCGGATGAGGTTCCTTGCCCTTTGCGATGAACGAGCGCATCTGGAAGATATAATCTGCTATCTGTCAGAATGCGAGATGTCTGGATGTATGGATAATGATCATGGCGGACCCTTGATGTCCAGGTGTGCCGGCTTCTGCCTGACGATGGCCATTGCCAGGGCTAGCTGTGCAGCATATGGGATTGAGCCATTGCCCTTGGGTGGCTCGCCGTCTGCCATCTGGAGTCAGAGTATTCCGTTTCGTTAATGGTCAAGAATCATGGGCAGCGCTTCTGCTGTTGGTTGAAGCAATGTAGGCAATTGAGGTCAAGAAGTTCCCTTTTCGGAGACCACGTGCCCACCAGAATATATATATTGCCAACTCTCTATAGAACCATACCCAATTATACCCTTATTATCCTGACAGAATACTCTATGGGGCCAAATAGTGAACAAGAATGCCCCAGGATATCTCGTTATTATCACAATCTGGCCCAAATTCTATGATCCAACTGGGTGTCAACTGGCCAGTGAATCTTCCGCCACTTTAGCTCATCTCTTCCGCCGAACCAACGTTTCGCGAGCTTCATCTATCTACGCTCGCTGGAGCAAGTGCAGCTGGATTCTGAGCTCAGTTGGTAGTTTATCTATCATTCTTCCTTTCCTTCAACCGCTTGAAAGAATTTGCGCGTCCTAATCCAATCAACCTCGACGCCGGCCTTGAGCTCATCCCTCCGAATTCTCTCCTACTCGAAAGCCACACCAACACACTAACAATATGTCCTCGTCTAACGAAGATCTCAAGGCGCATGCCGCCTTGAACCAAGATTTCTACGCCCTCCTCGATATCTCCCCTGCTGCCGCCGAAACTGAGATCCGGCGTGCCTATCGACGCACCGCGCTCAAATATCACCCGGACAAGGTTGCGAACTCAACACCCGCTGACATTGAGAAGTTCCATCTTCTACAGATCGCCTATGGTGTTCTGTCCGATCCGTCCGTGCGGCAGCTCTATGATAATGCGCGGGATGCGCGGTTGCGTAAAGAGCGGGAACGGGAGATGATGGGCGCGGCGAAGAGGAAGATGAGAGAGGATTTGGAAGCGAGAGAGCGTGCTGGTGCGGCTGGTGCGGGCGCCGGTGTGCAGCGGGGAATGAAAAGGCCATGGTCGTCGACTACAGGGGTGGGCGCGGATATGGACGATGGCGACGCGGAGGCGAAACTACAGCGGGAAATTGAGCGGATAGCGCAAGACGGACGGCGACGGCGGCAGGAGGCGGAAGAACGTCTAAAACGAGAAATTGATGCGGAAGAAAAAATCATGCAGCAGGAGGAGGAGCAGGCACGCCGAGCAGCAGACAAGAGCAGCCAGCGGGTTGATCGTTCGCAGGAAGGAGGCACAAATGTCTCTGAACTCGAACGCGCGGTCAAAGTACGCTGGGTGCGCGAAGGTCGGGGCTTGGAACTGGACAAGGACAAACTGGCTGCACTCTTTGCGCCTTTTGGCAAGGTTGAGAGTGTGGTGACGCTCAAGGACAAACGGCAACGGCTTGGGGATAAGCGTGAGAAGAAGACCGTCGCAACAGGCGTCGTAGTCTTCACATCCATTGTCAGTGCACATACAGCCGTCTTAGACAGCGAGAAGAAGATTCGTCAGAGCGTGGGCCAGGCAAACAGTGATTGGGCTATCATCGATTCGGTTTTCTGGGCATCAGGCACACAACCAGACCTAGGGATGGGAGGAGCAGACACCCGCCCTGCCTCTACACCACCACCTCCTCCACCTCCAGCCCAAGAAAAACCACCCACATCAAGCAAGCCAATCTTCAATTTCCCAGGAGCAAAGGCAGCCATGTCAAATGGCGCTGCCACAAAACCCGGAAAGGCCCCTTCTTTCGCCTCATTCTCCTCTGCCGCTGCAGCGGCGAATGCACCGAAGCCGTCTCCAGCCGAAAAACCATCTCAGGCGACAAATACACCGAGTATGGAAGAACTTACGTTGATGCGCTTGAAGAATGCTCAGCGTGAAAAAGAGCGGAAAGCGCTTGAAGAGCAGCTTCGCAAAGAGGACGAAGCTGACGATGCTGCTGAGGCCGCTACTGCTGGTCAATCGTAGATCAGCAGTGGTGTGTAGTACACGGTTGAAGGATAGGGTCTTTATTGCATTTGTGTACAAAGAGATTTGCTGGGCTGCTAATTTTTGGAGATACCCCTACAGTTACAAGCTTTTGGCGTGCTTTAATAGAATAGAGACAGGGGTGCTATTTATACAAAACCGTATGTACCACAAACGTATCCAATAGCTCATGGTTTAATCATTTCGTCGTTCCGTTTCCTCTTCTAACTGCTCCACGATGCGCTTTGCCCTGGAACCCTCGACATCATCATTCTTCCGGTTGTTGTTGTTATTCTTAGCACCACTAGAGTAAATGAAGTCTCTTGTCCAGGGCGGCACGAAGGCTTTCACTTTGACCTCCCCGCCTTCAGCATTCGATGAGCCTTCCTCTCCTTCGCCTGTCCACGAGACCTTGAACTCCTGATCGGGCGTATACTGCGTACTCTCCCCGGTGAGGGCGATATCGGTCATCATTTCCAACCGACACAGTGCAAGGCCAATGTTCCCAATACCGTTCAAGAACTTCCCTGCGCTGCGGCCTCTGCGCGCTCCAGCTTTGGAGATATTCGATTGATGAGGTGGCAGGGGAAGTCCTGCCGACGGATCGTACATGGGAGTGTCTGTGGATGGCACTGCATCTTTCGGGTCTCCCGCATACAACTGCACAGGCACAATGCGCTTTCTCACAACACCGGTGTGGTGGGTGCGAATAGTGAGTTCCTGGCCAACATAACAGCCCTTACGGAAGTCAATCCCATGCATCATATCCATATTGCAATCCAAAGGAAGGGCAGACTCTCGGGTAATTTCCCCCTGTCCCTCCGCCACCCCATGAAGCATGCGACGCACAACATAGCCATCATGGCTCACTTCCGACCCCGCGACCTGAGTTTCATCGGGAAGATGCGTCCGCAGATCCTCCCCACCCGGTGTTACAATTCGGGAACCAAACCCGGGGGCCCTTGTATCAACGCAGCCAGCGATAGACGACGATGGCGAGAAGGGAGAAGCCGCATCGGACTCGAGATTATACGCCGCCCATCGCGGTTCCGCGTGATCCTTCCAAGTCGACCAAATGGTGCGTTCACCGTTTTCCAATGCCCGCAGTTTCAATTTCGCCCGGAGCTTATGCTTCTTCAAGTGCTTCAAGAGACTCGTGACTTCTTTCTTATCCACCTCTACAAGCCATGCCGGGTCATCTGTGGAAGCAGCCTCGCTGTCGGTTTTCGGTAATGGGTAGATGAATGCGTCATTCAGTACTCTGCCCTGCGAATTGAGAAACGCTGTGTAGGAGCCCGTGTGCCGAGGTGACCGGTTCGGATCGTTCGTAATCAACATATTCTGCGTGATGAGGCCCTGGAGAAATGATACGCTGTCCACCCCCGTAATGGATATCAATCCCCGGTCCGTGAGCCGAGTATAGCCAGCCCGCGGCGGCGGCGGCGGCAGAGTATTCGAGACATTTCCGCCCTGTTGCCCACGAGGTTGAGCAGTTGTCGAAAAGGACCGACTGCGACTTAAGCAGTGAGCACACACTGAGCGTGTTGACGTGCCAGGGCGCATCATGGCCATGGATTCTGTGAGTTCAGTAATTGTCGGGTGTTATTGAATCGCGGAGGACGGTTTACAAATCCACGAAAATGACATCGACATCGGCATATGGGCGGTGTGGGACGGCAGAATATCGCCAGTGATCTAATCGATCTCGGTCTGAGAAACTACGGAGAGTACCAAGTAGGGACGACACTGAATATGTATTCCAATAATGTACTGCACGTGTATACTAAACAAAGGTAAGTGTGAGGGTTGCCATTCATTGACGGTACTGTCCATTTGCCATGGCCAGACGGTTCCCAATAACTACGGAGAGCCGGAATAACCGGAATAAAAGTATACTCGGCTTATTTGTTCCCCTTTGCCACACCTTGCAAGAATCCAAGCAAAAAGGCTTTGTTATCCGGCGATGAAACCCGAAGGGAGGCCGGAGGCTGCATATCATTTTCCGCAGGCGTCCCACGTCTCGAGATCGATCCCCCAATGCTGGGGGGGACAGAGGGCGAAAGTGGACTAATGGCAGATGAATCAGATGGCTTTGCGGTTGAAGTTTCAAGTTCAAGTGGTCCGGTTGATGGGCTGCTCTTGGCGTCGGGTTTCTTATTGAAGAGAGACAATAGCGCCTGTTTCTGCGCAGTTGTCTGGCTCGGTCGCCGATCGACATTAGCTGGGGACGCTCTCCCTGGCTCGGGCTGAAGCACGTTGGCGACGCTTTGTGGGTTAGTGTCGTCGACAGCCTTTGGCCGCATCGGTAAGCTGCTGTCGATTCCAGGCTTTTCGGGCCGGCGCAAGATTTGTGGTTGAAACGGTTTCTGTGGATCCGCCGGCTTTCCTCTGGTACCACGTGGTTGGGAAGGCGTTCTTGTTCTCGAAGCCTGTGTTGGTGGTGTAGATGATCGGTCCTTCTTAGCACTTTGAGGTCTGGGAAGTATGGTGATAGGCGAATTAAGAGCCTGTGCCTGGAATTGTCGACCTCTATTGGGCTTTCGATTGGACGCGTTCTGCCCCTTCTTAGTTGCCGGCTTTGCGATCCCCTCAAATTGAGGCATATTCAACGGCCCTGATACTGTGGCTGAGGTCTGCACCTCAGCTCTGGGAGATTTCACTGTCTCAAGACGACGTGGCTTCGCTGCGTCATTATCCATCCTTGACCGCTGAAGGATCTGGGGAGCAGCTGGAGGCGTCGAGTCAGCGGCCAGTTCCACCGGAGCTGGCGAGGAAATAGCAGGAGCGGGAGAGCCCCTCAATAGGTTCAAAAGTTGGTCTTGGTGTGGCGATGGCTTTCGTTCGAGTCGCGAAGCTGGGGCCAAAGTTGCAGCAGGAGTTCTAGGTGTCTTGTGGTTCTCATCCTTGAATACACTCAAAAGCGCCAGTGAGTGACTAGTAAGCTTAGGTGGCGGTAGCTGGCTCGCCGGAGGGATAGTTGCGCCTTGGATCTGAGGAGGCTGGCCAGGGTGAGAGAACTGAGGATCGCCAGTCCGTTGGTAAGGAGCAGGTCCAGGTTTGTGAGGCGGCGGAACTCTCAAATGGTCTTCTCTATAAGGTGTCATAGGAGGTTGCTGTGCAAGGAAAGCCGGAATATCTTCACGCCCCATATGGGTTGTAGTAGGTAGATTGTGACCTAGCGGGCCGGGCGGAGGCGCGTGATTGGGTCCCGAAACACTCGCAGGTGGCTGCAAAGGAGGCAATGGCATGCTTGGAAGGAGCGGCGGGATAGACTGGGGGAAAGAGGCAGATTGCGCACCATAGTGAGCCTGCTGGGGGAATCCAGGGAACATGTTCAGCGTTGGAAAAGATTGAGGCATGGCTGCGGTGGGCGGCACATGCGATGGCACTGCTTGGCCATTTTTAGGGATCGAAGTAGGATCCTCGTGGGATGAGCCACTTCTTAGCATTTGCAGCAAGGCATTTGACTTGAGATCGATGCTTGGAACTTCCGCTGGCTGAGGAAGTTGACCTTGCGCCAGGTTGACGTTGTTGATATTCAAAAGACGCTTAAGATGGGCAGATGTATCTTGGGAAGATGCCATCTCAGGTAAATCGCTAGGGGCGGCCATTTCCACAGGCGCCTGCATTGAGGTAATGCCGCTATTGACAAGCTGAGTGGCCTCGTCCATTGTCTCTGCCTCCATTTGCGCAGACCGTTTAACGCCAGCTTGGGTCTTTGCATCGATTTTCTTCTGGTATGCGATCCATTTCTTCAGTGGGTGCATGAAAGGTGCGACCATATAGAACTTGTTTGCACTGGCAACCGCAAACCCCTGATCCTGTTGCTTACTCCTCTTGAGAGTAGGCAGGTCTGATAGTTTATACCATTCGATCTTGCTAATCTCCTTCCTCGTCCGAGGTTCGAAGTAAGCGTCCCGAGGCACACCGCGGAACACATAGAGTCTCATGTGCTGTTCTCGCATGGTAATCTCAATAAACTTGACGTCCTTCTCATCTTTGACAAGCCCAGCGTCTCCCATGTCGAACCCAGTTTCTTCGTAAACTTCTCGAATAGCACAGTCTAAATCCTTTTCATCCTTGTTGATCTTACCCCGGGGAAAGCTCCAGTTGGCACCCTTTTTCCAGCCTTTCACAAGCACAACCTCATCCATTTCCTCGTTCAACATGATAGCCCCTCGCACAGGGACACGAGTCTTGTACGCCAGAAATTCCGAAAACGCAGTAATATGGTGGTAATGGGACCATTGCGACATAAGGGGACAATGCTGGAAAATGCGTAGCGCAAACGCCTTCAGTGACAACGATGGAAGAGCTGGGTCCAACGGCCGAATGAAGTCTTCGTAAAACCATTGTGCTTCCTCCACCTGGAAACAAATCCGTTCGACAGACTCGAGCTCCTCACGCGGTAAATTGATAATGAATCGGACACATAGGTCATCTAGCCCTGTTCATCGACCACGTTTCAGTTAATATCACATTTCCACCACCAATGTCCTTTTGTCGTCGTTATCGGAACCCGTTTTCGCCCAACGAGGCCAACGGGAGGACAGATCACCACTCACAGTCTTCTAACTGCATTTTTGTTTCGATCATACTCTCCAACGTCTTTTAGCATTTCAACACAGCGGACGACGACTGGGGGGAAAGATGATGTGGGATAATAGGCGACGTGTGTGCAGCGGTAATGCAGCTTCTTTGAGGAAGGGTGTCTGGCACGCGCCAACCCTGAGGTGTACAGATACAGCCCCAGAGAATATCCGCGACTTGTACCAGTAGTTGAGTGGCAGCGTGAGCGCAAATAATAAGTTGTTCAAAAGTCCCGAGCAAAACAAAGCAAGTGGAGTTGAGTTGCGTTGGTCCCAACAACCAGCCGAGTTGGAAGAGAGAGGACGAGATCAGATGACCAGGAGCTGCCGGGCGGCAAACAGGTTGGCGTGTGGCGCAGTTACCCGACCACATACTCTCCAGCCACATGTGTAAATCTCAACGCCACAGTTCTGGCTATATGTGGCTGTGTGCAATTGTTGTGGCTATTACAAAGGGACAAACCGCTAAATGACGTCGGCGCTCCGATAGAAAGCCGAGAGACCAACCATCCCTTCAAGAGAACATCCACTCCAGTATCTTGTTACTACCTATCAATTGGCTACAGGGGTACTTGCATCGCTTTTTACAGTCGCATACAGAGTACATATCTCATAAAAAGGAGGAAATTAAGAAATTGACGGTGGCAACTTTCTTTCGTCAGGTATCCAAAAAACCCGGTTTCCCCTGGTCCTGTCCTAATCTGATATATTTAAGCCCCTGCACACTGCTTCGTGCGCCCACGTCATTTACTCCGTTGTGCATGTTTTCGTTGCAGCTGTCTAAGAAAGACATACTCTCTGTTTTTTGCCTTGTCCCCTCATAACCTCACTCCAAACCGGTCATGTCACTCTGGGGGATTCTCGGCAAGAGGGTTCTGGCGGAATCGGCCAAGAACCATTTCGGACAAGAAGTAAGCCTTCTCTTTTTTTTTTTCATACCGTATGCATTCCTGCGTTCTTGATCCGGTGGCTGACGAGTACGATGGTATTAGGACCCCTATTTCGAGCAAGTTCCGGCCTCACGCCTGAATCGTGCCATTGGCAAAAAGACCCAGAAACGACAAAAAGCCATCCCACCAGGGCTGTCCGAGAATGATGCCAAAGTTCTCACGCAGGTCAAACGCAGAGCATACAGACTGGATTATTCCCTCTTCAATTTATGCGGGATCCAATTCGGCTGGAGCAGTGTTATTGCGCTGATTCCCTTGTAAGTTTGTGTGATCCGAACCTACGTTCATTCTGTCACTAACATATCTCAGTGCCGGTGATATAATTGACGCTATGTTTGCGTTGCTTGTCGTGAAATCATGCGGCAATATCGACGGAAACTTGCCAGGCCATCTTCATGCGAAAATGATTATGAACGTGATCATTGACTTCGTTATTGGTCTCGTCCCATTTGTTGGAGACCTTGCAGACGCAGTGTACAAATGCAACTCTCGTAACGCCGTCATTTTGGAGGGCCATTTGCGAAAGAAGGGAATGCGAGCGCTCAAGGATCAGAGAAAAGACCAGGAACCGAATTTAGATATGAGCCTGCCAGAGGAATTCGATAGATACGAAAACGCAGGCGAATCGAGTCGCGAAGGACAAGAGGTCGGGACGATCAACAACGAGACGCCTGCTAGGCCTCAGCCCGCGAAGCAGCCACAGAAGGGTCGCTCCCAACGCGGATGGTTTGGTGGTTCCAAGGCAAGAGAAGAAGACGTTGAGCGTGGTGTCGTGTAGAGATTCGGTCGGTTTTCATGTTATCGTCACATATATCCCTTGTCTTCTAGTTATGACTTGTTGATTTGATTTATTCGTGCACCTTTAATTAGATATTTAATGCCACGTTTCTCTTAGCAAACCAAATCTGGACGCGATCTTATGCATGCATAGCAGAATCGGGGTTTTGTCCCTGTGTCATTGTCTCGTTGTTCGTCCATACAGGCATCACAGAATGAACATCGCAGGCTATCAGCAGGCACAGGTGCTGGCTGGAGTTTGTTGGCGGTTCTGGTCACATTCGCCATGACACCAGGGTACTTTTCGCCATGAGTCTGGACGTACCGCATCATCAACTCGTCGATAGACAGGTTCTTGGTGAGAACGTTATCCGACGGCGGCTCGTCCGGTATGACGATGGCTGAAAGCTCCGGGATAAGACTAGCATAGTTTTGTAGCTCCGTCCGGAACAAGTCCCTAAGAGGGAAATGGAACAACAGGCTTGACGGTGATGTCCCATCAGAGACCTGCCAAGTCAACGAAGAGCCACGGCCCTTGGCAACGTTTGCAAGCGTTTTCGCAGCTAGACGACTGTCCGAGTCTCCCCACAATAGCGCATCACAGCCGATATCTTTCCCGTAAGCAACAATCAATCTGTTCAGCAATATCTGGTCGACGTCAACCTTCGACGTGGCCGTGGAGATCGACGCGCGAAAAGCATCCAGTCGCTCCTGGTTTGTCCGAGAGGCATCGTCCACGTACCCTTCTCCGGCGAATTGAGAAATAACATCACAAATCTTGGGTTGGTAGTCGAAGATGCTATGGAACGGGACCTTTTTATACGAATGCCTCGGGAAGCTCTTTTGGACTAGGTCAAAGCGCTCATCAGCAAAGGAACTCGCTGGCGAGATTGTCGAAGGCTCTATGACTAGCACATGTATTTCAAATCCAACAAGTGGATAAGGTTTCGAAAGTTGACGTTCCATTTGGGCATTCACGATGTGCAGCAAGACAGAGGACGAGAGGCCGAACGAGAGAGGAAGTAGAAGTTTGTGCCGCTCGCCGTTGGGAATGGATTTTGGGCGGCGGTAATTCTCGATTCGCCGGAGGACTTTGAGGCTCACATAGCGTTCAAAACAAGCTCTGTATGAGGCGAAATATCGCATGTTAGCAACCGGATCCCTTCTGGAGTATTTTGCTATCACAACATACTTGCAGAGGCTACGAGAGCGCACATTCGCCACAGACTCGGCGTCGCTGCAGTCCACACACGGTTTGAATAGTTCCTTTGCAGGCATATTCAACAGACCACTCAGTTATATTGTACGCTGTTGTTTATAGCATATTCGTCCACGAATGTGCGTCAGATTTTATTTTCTCCTTGCCGCAGATCGGAAGATTAGATAATGGACGTCAAGTCCCCACCAGACCCCAGATAGATGTAATCACCATAAAACAACCCAAAATATGGAATAGCCCTCAAAACAGTTCAATTGTCCAGTGGCATGGCATTGGACCTCACCTCAAGCAAGTACCAAAATAGTCTAAAAGGGTACGAATTCTTTCCGCCAACCAGCTGCCAAGCACGTGTCAGTCGTGGCACTAGCGGCTGTGGTTAAGTTATGTTTGTAGTCCATTGCGTGGCTGAATAAGCAAATGCGGCTCAGCAAAGGTCTCCAAGCCTCCCGTTGTCGTTATCGCTCACCAGGACAAGCAAATATTAGCTCTTTGGGAAGCTCTACAGGAGTCGCACATCAGAGAACCTAGCCATTGAACTGTGTCTTTCTTGACATCCTTTTCTTTCTTACGATCCTGGGTCGTGAATAGACCCCTCCGTCTGATCGGAAACCCAGGGGCCTGCTAGTGCTGCCTAGTTCGGCCACATAATGAAGGGTTGGCTCCAGACCCTGTGCCTGTCTGCCCTTTTGGCAGGACGTGTGCTGGCGAATGAAGTCGAATTGGTGTGATTATGCCGCTGTCGAGTTGTGGTCGCTGTGCAATGTCTAACTTTGCTTTTGAATAGAAACAAGATGAAGCCCACCGTCAGCGATGCTCGGGAATGTACAGTCGCAAGTCGTGGGGAGGAAGCGTGGACCCATTTATATTGACCAGGTTCTCGCAAGATCCTGAAGCTGGTGAAAGCGATCCGTTGGTCAGCGTGGTGATCTTTGAATGGAACGACGAGGAGCTGATTGGGAAGTCGATATCGGGTGACCCGGAAGTAAGTTTCATACCGGACTGGTCCCATTGGAAGCTCGGAAGTTGTTTGGATTGCTAACATGCGGGTGCGTGCAGGAGATAGAGACGATTTGCGACGAATCGAGCGTCGAAGCGAACCTCTGTACAAAAGAAGAAATTGGGTCTTTTATTCTCGCCTCAAACGCAACGGAAGCTTCGAAGTTCCCCATAATCTCGAAAACTATACACTTGCGCGACCCAGTCGCCATAAACTATCCCGTGAAAAAGACCGGTTTCTATTGTGTGAGCACCTATGGGTATTCGGCACGGGACTACACGGCCATGGTCGAGTTCCGAAACGCATACGGTGAACTCCCAGCGGCCCAGATTGCGAAGCTGCCCTTCTATGGTGCCTTGACGATCGTTTACGCTGTGATTGGAATGTATGTTGGCAATGTGGATGATGGAGGGGGAAATGCTGACAATTTGTTAGATTTTGGGCATTCTTATACGTGCAGAATCGTCATGACATCTGTAAACACCACTATATCGTCTGCTTCCTGGTTTGGGCTAACTTCTCGCAGTGCCGGTACAAAACTACATAACTGCCATCCTTGTGTTTTTGATAGTCGAACAATTGATGACCTGGGGTTTCTATGGTACGTCAGCAACGCCATTATTCGATAGATCAGTGCACTCATCTACTTTCAGATTACCAAAATCGACATGGCTTAAACGTCCTCGCTAAAGTCCTCATGGTCATCGTTGCAGTGCTCAATGCTGGACGGAATTCCTTTTCGTTCTTCCTTTTACTAATAGTTTGCATGGGCTATGGTGTCGTCAAGCCGTCCTTGGGTCGGACAATGATCTGGGTTCGCGTTCTCGCTATTACACACTTTGTGTTTGGTGTCATTTACGCTGTTGCGAGCTTGTCAATTACGCCGGATAGTGCTGGTCCGCTAGTACTCCTGATTGTTCTCCCACTTGCCGGTACTTTGACAGGATTCTACGTGTGGACTCTTAATTCTCTGAACGCGACCATGAAGGATTTGATCGACAGAAAGCAGAAGACCAAGGCGATGATGTACAAGAAACTCTGGTGGTGCATTCTGGTCAGCATTGTCGTGATCTTCGGGTTCTTCTTTATCAATTCGATTTCTTTCGCAGGCAACAGCGAAACCAACTTCGTACCAGAGCACTGGAAGACCAGATGGTTTGTGTTGGACGGATGGCTCAACATCGTGTACCTGTTTGACATTGCCTTCGTGGCATATCTCTGGCGACCTACCGCCAACAACAGACGGTTTGCGATGAGTGACGAGGTATGGGAGAACGACCTCCTTCTTAACTGGAGACTAGTACAAGATACTAACAACTGCGCAGTTGGCCCAAGACGACGATGGATTCGAAATTAACTCCTTTGGCAGCGCCTTGGACGAAGAAGAAGCCTTTGCTGTTCCGGAGGACATTCGGCGCCAGAACAGCGCCGTGATCTTTCGCCCGTGCCTCCGAAGCCTGTCCCTTCTGCACCGCGTCAGCGTGAATCACTTGACGGCGAGACAATCTTTGCCGTTGGAGAGGATGGAGACAAATGGTCTGACGATGAGGAGGAAGGCGAAGAAGAGGAATCCGAAGAATCCTCCGACGATGACGAAGAATCCAGACGCGGTTCGGGTGAGAGGGAGAGACTGACGAGTAAGCGCAAGGATTAAATGGCATTTGTTCCATTCAAAAGTGATGGAGATGATGTGAATCTTTAGGGTTTTGACAGATGAGTGGGAGCGCTATAGTATGCGTCGTTCTGTACTGATAAGCTAATGTTATATGATTTCTCTGGGAAATTTTGGACTCTGTTTTTGGATCGGGAACAGGGTGGCGCGTGTCGTCGATCAGCTCTGTCCTAATAAGGGACCTGTTAAATAATTTACAAAGCGAATCTGCTTTCTAGGCCTAAGATAATGTGTACGGATAAGTAGTCCACCAGCGACCTCCGGATCTATAATTTGCTTGTTTGTTGTATAAGTCCTTCTAGTTATTTGTACGATTGGTTGATCTTAGGGTTGGGATGATTTGAGTAGACCTGTTTAGGAGAGTATTTAGATCGATAAGCCTCAAAGCCGCTGAAGGATGTGGAAGCACAGTTGGTGTCGGTGTGAGGATATTCCTTGTGGAGCAGGTTACAAAAATGGCCACGAATACAATATACAACTTCCTCGGGGGTGGTATAATTGCTACGAATTGGTTGTCTGGGAGAACAGGATTGCAGGAAATATCTGGAACGCTAATGAGACAGGATTCTAAACTTGTAACCAGACTCAAATTCATGAAGCTCTCAATCTATGTATTCGGATACATCCACGAAGCCATGAACATAGGGCTTTGTAGCTTTTATTCTCGACTTGTCTGCTGTGCTTGTTGGTATGAAATAGCTGGAAGTCGGGAATTCCTCATGCAATAGATGCTGGCTGAGTCTGAAGAATGCTACTTTTGTAGAAACCATTCTGTATAAGTTTGCTGCTAATTTGATGCTTCCATATGTGAGCGATCCAATGGACAGCGAGCTCGGGTGACATTGTATGAATTGGATTCATGGGCGACCCATCATACATATTCTGAAAAATGCGCTTCAGCCAAATTTGCCGGTAATGTTTCTTGAGTGTATGATTAATACCCTGATCAAGAGGCTGATAATGACTGGTCGTTCCTGGAGGGAGCCATTGGATTTGAATGTTCGCTGGAGGGGGTGTCGATTTAATTCCTTCTCTATGTGGCTTGGCATTGTCCAGAATGAGAATAACCGAGCGTTTGCTCCCAATATGAGAATAGAAATTAAGAAGCCACTCCTGCATAACTCTAGATGTCATTGACATAGTCTCACTGAATTGCCAGACTGCACCAAAAGCTCTAGGGTCCAATCCATCCAGAGAAATGGGCTTCTTCTCAGACGTAATGATCCAGACAGGCATCTTATCTGAACCAGTGGAATTCACACACAGTGCCAGAGTCATCTGTGTGCTGTGCTTCGCTGATTCCGGAGCAAGTGCAGGGTATAGGACATGTTTCCAGGAAATAAGAGACTCATCCATATTGTAGATATCATTCTTGTGATATTTTTGGCAAAGAGCTCTTATAGCACTCATTTTTTTAACAGCTGCAGCTGCTTTGTCATGCTCTTTTGATTTTAGCGGCGGTAGTCTCTGCTCTGGAAGTGTCACTGGAAGGGGTATTTGCACCACTTGACTAGTAAGAATAGAGCCACTGATATCACCATTCTTTCTCTTGCTCGTTCGCTGTTTCCCATGGACGCGCCTGTCTCTGGCTTGCTGGTGGGAAGCTGCAGGGAAAGCTTTGTCATGCTCTTTGTGCTTGTGGGCTTTAGGATCGCCGGTATTGAACTCTGATGGAGCAAGATTTTGATATTGAGGCATCTTTGGAAGAAGGGCGTGGGTCGCTAGACTAGAAAGAGGACCTTCAGTACCATTATTATGGATTTCCTGCTGCTCCTGAAGAGGTAGGGTTTCTTTGATCAGCTGGTTTGAAGCTTGTTGACTGAAAGTGGGAGAGCGAGAAGTTTCCAACAAGTGTCCCTAAGCCATAAGGACGTAAGCATATCTTTCACTAAGACATGGTAGAGCTTTACTGCACCTGGTATGGCATATACGATGGTTGGAAAAAAGGAACCGCATTAGGGAGGCGCCTTGGCTTCTCCGTGGGAATGCTGCGCAATTCCAGGTATCGGGCTCGAAGCCAATAGACATAGGAAGACAGCCTAAACATGCTGGTGATATATTATGGACCATGAAGTAGATACGCTGAGTAGTTCAAGAGATGCCAGATTGTCACTCTGTCAAGTTGAAGGAATTTGGACTCAGATAGCATGTTAGGGCTCGAAGCTGGAGTATACAGGAAGAAATAAGACCAACCCTAATTAGGAATAGAACTAGTAGGGTCACATGACCCATAATGAGTATAATTAGAGAATGATGGTCAAATTCTTAGAAGTCTAGTGTTCAGTCTATTAATACATGTATAGGCCCTTTATATAAAGGACTTTCCATAAGACTCCCCTCTATTTTCTACCACACATCCAATCCTATATATCCATAGAGTAGTGTAGAGCACCTTTATAATATTCTGAACACTACAACTAGTGTGACAACGATTCGAGTAAGAGTTCAGAGTCTGGACTCGAACTCGTGAGTTGAATTCAGTGAATGAACTCTTACTCAAAACTATTACTGACTCATTACTGACTCATAATAAATAATACTGTAATTACCCACTCCCTGTGAGACAGGTTTGGCTCTTGCTTTATGGAGAAATGACCATATGAGTTTGATCTTCATTATTTTCCTGGTCATATGCTTGTCGATAGAATGCAGTAGTTAATTGATTGTGGCTGGGACCTGTTACAGTTGTGAGCACATTGGCTTGATGACTCAACATTGACCTTTTTCAATTCAAGGTTGATTGCAACTCTAGATAAGCAATTGTATCTGACTTCCGTGCAGAGTGTCATGAATTATAAAACCCCGGCATTGGCCGATTCTAAAAACCGCTCAAGGCCACCTGTATCTCCTAGTCCGCCCATGAATGCGACGTGCTGGTCAGGCCGGAGAAGCACAATACAGCCTTGGGATGAAACCCCGTAATTGTAGTATGCGTTTCCACCACCAGCATGATATGACTTGTTATCAGCAAAGACTTTCCCATAATCAATCCCCGTATCCTCATCAGGTGGCCGGAAAATATCCGGTAGATCCCATATGTTGACATCTGTACGGGATGCCGAATGGACCAGATAGATCGAGAGTCCGCCTATTACACGGTTACCGTTTGACTGTCCCCGGTGTCTAATCTTCTGGACGACTGATTTCGGAGAAGATAGGGCAGCCGCGAGGTTTTCGACTTGTCGCTTTTGAATCTCATCCACGACGTTTCCACCAAAGACGACAAGATTCCACTCTCCGGTACTCGGGAAAATTTGCTGCATTTGATGAGGTTGGGAATCCGATTGACTGAGCACCAGTTCGCAAGGCATCCTCGCGCCCAGCTTAATGGCTTTTACCGGGTCAGGCTGCGACGGGAGTTTAGAATGCCCGTTTATCGTAGGTTGCACTTTCTGTCCCGGAATCGGCTGCGCGATCACCATATTAGGCTCGTAAGTGACCCCCAGGCCAGACATGGAAGTGTTTTCCTCCACAAGAGCCTTCCTATGATCGTCGTCAAAGGTATTCTCGGCCTCCAGCATGCCGCGACAGACACGTCGGTCGAAATCTATTAGTCGCTTGGCTACGGGGAGCCTCTCTTGATGGTATGTTCGCAGGAGATTCGGATGGGCTACTCCTTGGATGACAGACGCCAGCTTCCACCCCAGGTTGTATGTATCTTGCATGCTCACGTTCATTCCTTGTCCGGCTTTGGGGGAATGGGTGTGGATCGCGTCGCCGGCGAGGAAGATTCGATCGTACCGGGATAATTCTCTGCAATATCTGTGACCAACCTAAGAGGCGCATTTGGAATTAGCTACTAGCCTTGTGCCTTACCTTTTTGGAAATCGTTTACTGACAACATATATCGTCGACCATTCTATTCGCGAGGCGTTAAACCGATACGGCTGCATGATCTTTCGAACAGCCTTCATAATGACTTCTGGGTTCCCATCGTTCGCCCAGTACGTGTTGGCGAGCTCGGATGACACCTGGACATATAATCGGACGAGCTTGCGCTCGCGCGGAATGATCATCAGGTTTCCAGATTCGGATTTTACAATGCATCGTCGACGGATGTCCGCTGCCCGTTTGACCTATCAGCCAAATGTGCCTTGTCTGGCTCGAGGAATGAGAGGGAAACGCACGAAAATCAGTCAAGGGGAACGCATCCAAGACTCCCCAGCTCACGTCCCGAGAGGCCCCTTCAAGCTTCAGACCGAGTTGTTTGCGAATCCAGCTATGCGCCCCATCGCAACCAAGCAGGTACTTGGCTTCGATCACATCTCCATTGCTCTGCAGCACGCTTTCGCCGTTGGGGTTATTGACGGCATTAGCACCGGCAACGGGCATCAGTTTCACACGGAGAGGGTACGAATGTTCGTCGTGCCTCTCGATTATGCTCTCGTTGATATCAAGCGACACTGGCATCGTTTCTTGTCGGACTTGGACGTGCGGCGACTGCTGTACTAGCTCAAGCAAGATGGTTTCGATTTGAGATTGGCCCAGGGTGGATTCCTGGTATCGCGACCATCCGGGCTTTGAATTGGCCGAGATACTTTGTCTTTGCATGGAACCGTCGGCACATTGGTTCTGTCAGGACACTCGAAATTAGCATCCATACCACCGATAAACCACCAGTGACAGCTGAAATGCCTCTTACCCATAGACAGATATCAATCGTATGGTTCGACCTGTCCCAGATCTTCTGTCCCAACCCGAAACTGTCCAGAATCTCTATCGTCCTACTTTCGAGTCCATCCGCATGTCCGGCTTCGGTTGGATGCGATTTCCGCTCGACCACCAGAGTCCGAATGCCGGTCCGCGCCATCCACGCGGCTGCCATCAGCCTGTGTATACATCTTAATGCGATTGCCTAAGGTGAGTCCAGTTTGAGCGGAGCTGGGAAACTTACCCTGCAGGCCCGGCGCCGACAATGAGAACGTCAAATTGCATTGTTTGATAATCACGATTCAGAAATTCTGCCTATGCACGAACAGGGATAATTAGGTCGGCTAGTCCTATGTTATAGATGGAGTACACCATATGGCTTATTTTGCATGAGGGCATTGACGTTCTCTCTAATAATCCTCTGAGACCGCTATCCTACGTCAATGAACATGTACATCTTGCACAGCTTCGGCAGAGCTGAGACCACCAGCTGAATGGTGGGTCATATCCAAGGTTCAGCGTACTGGTGCGGAGATTAGCAATCTTTCATCCGACCTATAACCTGGGAAATGAACTCTGTAATTACTTTAGCTCGTCAGATCGCCCAGACATTGGCAAGTGGAACACGAATCATGTTGATCATCAACAGACAAACACGGTCAATCCACTACATCGGCATTGAAATGACCAAGGCAAACAGGAGATGCGCCATTGCCACCAAACCCTAAGTTGATCAGGGCTTCCCAAAGCTAATTAACCTTCTACTACGTACGGAGATGTATCCCGCATTCTACGTCATTCATTGACTGTCACTTGATTCCTTGGACTTTCCGGAATCGCCCGGGAGTAGTTCTGCGTGTACAGAGTATAATAAGCGAAGGGATATGCAGTCGGCGTAATGTTCAGCTGAAAAGTTATGGGGATCTCGGATTTTAAAAATGGGGCCTCAAAGTCAATTGCTCAGGCTAGGTTAAAGATATCACCTACTCCGTATGGAGTTTCTACTCTGTAAATAATGGATCACAGATACGGTCCACACGCCTAAGCTTCGAGTCCTTTGCACCAAGAAACCTCCACTCCGTCCTATCGAGCAAAATATTAGCATACATATGCATCCTTGAAGAAACGGCAGCAAATACTCGACGTACATCACCACCAGTAGGGTCACGACCGCGAAACAGAGTAGTCTCATAGATCAAATTGGGATTGCCTAACGACACATCCCCCTCGCGCTTGTTGGCTTTCTCTTCCGCGAAGTGCTGCTTCTTCTGCGCAGGAATTTCCCTCACGTACGCGGAATACTCAACGTTGTTCGATTGAATGATATCATCCCCAATGACCGTAGTACCAGGCGCCACCAAGCCCAACTCCTCGCACAGCTTCAACTCATTGAGATAAAGCACCTTGGCATGGTCGATGAAAATCATATCAAATGGCGCCGCGCCCTGCTGGTGAAGTTTCCTCAGCGACTCCCGACAAGGGCCCTGGATAATCTCGACCGTCTGGTCCAGCCCGGCCAGCACAGTTAACTCACGCGAGACATGTACAAACGTGGGGTTCAGCTCCAAGCTGAAATACTTCCCGCCACCAGCTTTGCGCAGCTCGTTGCCGAAGAGAATAGCCGAGAATCCGACATAGCAGCCGATCTCTAGCAGGGTGGTTGGTTTCTGTCGGGCGATGAGGTCCGTCACGGTACTGCCTTTCTCACGACCTACGTTCATGAGGAAGTCCTTCGTGCAGCCGAATTCATCAATCGCGGCGAGGACTGCTTCGGGGGAGCCTTTCATCTCCGAGTGTCGGGGGTGGTTTCTGATGAACTCGAGCAGTTGTGTTTCGCGTCCATCGTTGCACTGTTTGTATTGTTCATTCTTTTAGCAAGGGCTACCAGAGACAAGACGTATGCGGTCTGCGCACAAACACTTCTTCTTCAGGCTTGTAGAACATTTTTTTCGCTGGGTTGTAGATAGTTTCGAGTAGGTGTTGGAAGGATGTCCATACGGAGTACTTAATAGATCAGAGTGCCAACCCCACTGTGTCCTGCACTGAGATTAATGACGGCATGATACAAGTACATCCAAAGGCAAGTTCAGCTGCGGTTCAGCTCCCACCGACGATCTAGAAAATCCCTTTCTCAAGCATGCAAGTACACTGCCACATCAAGATAATGAGGCAATATTTCTACCATAATCATTGACACTTGGTGAAGTGATACCATGTGTATGTTCCTATAGCTATTCACCAGCGGTGCTGCTGCTCTTTATTAACAAGCGTGTTCCTGGCATTCTTGGATAGAGTCCGGCTTCCGAAGGTGACTCGAATTTCTCCACACTCGAATACGGGTCGTGGCCTGTATTCGCCACAAAGAGCAACTGGTGGCGTTGCTGAACCGTTCTTTTCCCTACAAATAATCGGCCTTCCATTGATATAGGCCTTTCGCCTTCAGATGATTGCCTGAAGTCTGCTAAAATGAAACCCGCAGATCCAATCACGCTCGACTACACACTGTCCGATCTCTACTCCGCAGATACTGAAGAGATACCAAACACGGTCCTAATATATTACCCACTGCAGTTCGGGCATAATAATAGAAGCTCTTCAACAAAGTTCATATATGAGTACACGTTGCAGGACCAGAATGACGATAGCACCTCCATTGCAACAGCCGCGACCGTCTTGCCGCAACGGTACGGGTTTTCAGCAGGCCCGATGCCGCTAGTCATCCCGGATGTTGACACAGAAGGAAAGACACAAAAGAACATGCAAGGCATCGACACGGGATCCGCTCATCATGTCGATATCTGTCGAACATTCGCCCAGTTACATCCCGACCAACAGCCAATCCTGTCCTTTGCGAAAATACCGGAGAGCATCGCTTTGCGCTCTGGGGCGCAAATCGCCGTCTTGCTCCCGACGGATGGCCTGTCGCAGCTGCCTCACCTCATTGCCCCAGACACCCATTATGAGTTGCTCTCGAAGCGTGGACTGGCGCTGTCCGGGTTACCCACGGCCGCCTCCCGGGTCATTGATACTGTGCTCATCGGCGGGGAGGATCCGACCCTCATGGAAGAAGAGATTCTTCGGATGACTTCGCCTTTCGATCAGTACCCTGTGCCATTTATAGTCAAGCTTCCACAGTCGATTTCTGGCAAGGGCACGTTGCATATTGCCACGGAGTTTCAGAGAGCGCAGGCCAAGGCGTTGCTCACGACAAAGTTAGGCGCGATGCTCCGCCTGCTCAACCAGTTCAATCGGCACCTATGTCCGTGTTCGGTGGTCCTCCAGGATTTCGTCCAGGGGGACGTAGTGGGCTTGTCGCTCTTCGTGACAAAGAAGGGGCGGCCGTATTTTGTTGCCTGTTGCGAGCAGAGGTTTGATAGCCAGGGACATTGGATCGGCGGCTCCATCACCTACGACCGGCAAGACAGGCTCCGCGAGACCTTTGCCCCCATCACGGCGCAGGTCGCTGCATTCCTGCATGGCAGGGGATATTATGGACCGGCGGGGGTGGATGTCGTTACTGAGCAGCGGTCGGGCGAGCAGCTGATTATCGACCTCAATGTCCGTGTTACCGGGACGTTTCACTTGGGACCTCTCCGGGGTCATTTTACCCGGAGAAGGATGGGTGTGGCAGCTTTGATCACTTGTGCTTTTGCGTGCTCTCGAGATGTGTTTGAGGAGAGTTTCGCGGAGGAAATCCAGAACGGGAGTCTGATTGTTACTGGCTGGGGGCATGATGAGTCGAGGCTGCTTAGCCATGCAGCTATCACCGTCGGGGCTGGAGACCATGACCTGCTGGAAGAATGCATCCAACGCACAAGAGCATTTGGATTGGACTAGGGCATTAGAGATCTGCCGTTCATCTGTCGAGTTTTCCAACCTAATATTCATTCTTCTTTCCTTAACTCTAATTTCTAGTTGGGCTGTCACGAGGTAATAACACTGACGATTTCCCTTTGTTGCCTTTTGTCTCTGTCATTCTGTCACTTCAATTTTTGATCTTTGATTGGATCATCAATTGCCAGACTCTGGCATGAATTGGGGTTATGAGTAGTTTTGCGGGACATAGGGGCCGCCAGCATTATCTGGTATGCCTGCTGATAGGGGTTTTGAACACACATCGTTATATTATTTTGCTCTTATGCCGAGCTCCTTGTTAGAGGGGTCAATGTAGAACAGAGGACAGGGTCCAATATGAATTTCCCTTGTTCTCGAACTTAAAATGGCGACGTACGATGATGGCTCTTTGTGCTCGTTCCCTAAAGTTGAGAGACTGTTCATTAAGAAACAGTACACATGATATCATAGAGAACCCTCGATGTTATGATCAAAAGGGAACAGGATTAAGGAGATAACAGCCAAAGACAAATGACAGGAGCAGAAGACTAAAGAAATTTGATATTTATTAGTGTCTACACATGCATATAGCATGTCACATGAGTCAAGTTGACTTGCAAGTTTGACTCAACTCATGAGTTATGAGTTGAGGCAGCCTTTCTTTCCTGCATTGTCACATGAGGTCAATGTGGCTTGGTCTGTAACACTAACCCTACAAGAGGTTCTCCTGTTTCTGTAAAATGAACTAGCCAATCAGGTCCAGGTCTGTCATAACTTGATTTGGTGCAGGTAGATACACCAAGTTGGTCAAGAAGCATGCTGATTAATATCTCTATTTTATTAATATAGGTTTTAGGATAAGGTTTAATGAAAGAACAAGAAAAGCACCATGTTCCTCAGGCTCTCGGTTTGACTGCCTAGATGGGACTTAAGTGGGGGTGGGGTTATGTTGATCTTTACTTCTCTTGGATATCCAAATGTGTCCAAGAGCAAACATGCAATTGGACACATCCTTACACAAGTGACAAATTTACCACTCACACAAATGCAGTTGACAAATTGCCCTGCAGATCTGGAAATGTACAGAACAGAGATGCGGTCAAAAGTTGTTTTCCTTACAATACGAAAAGCCGAAATATAGATCAGGTGATAGTGTGACGGCGGCAAGCAGGTTGTCACAACCTGTACTTCCTCATATCATAACCTGCTGTACTAGTTAACTGATCACGAGATACTAGAGCTTACCTGGGACTCCAATACCCAGTGTAACCCTAATCTGATATAGTGTAGACGACAATGTATACTCCTCGCGAGTATACTAAAATATGTAGTATGGGTATCTGCCCCTAGAGTGTCACCAGCCACCCGCATTACCC